>JAANSM010003161.1:0-13442 GCA_036850725.1 Orchesella villosa | reverse complement strand
TTCTTCTCTTTGCTCACCGTTCAACCGTTTTTTTCTTGGTGCCATTTCATGTCACACAAAATAAGATCTAAGCACGCTCACTGTCAGATAAATCCTGAATTGGGAAAGGAAACGAAGACGAAAAAAAATAGAAGGGAGATCTATATAGATGCTTTTGATGCTGCATGGTTGAACACAACGACAACGACTACGATCCTATCGAAGTTTGAGAGAGAGAAAGAGAAAAATAACCAAAACGCATTCACTTTAGTAAAAGATGCATAGAAAATTCTATAAGAAGATGGAACATGATCATAAACGATCTTTATGAAGCGGACGTACACATTACCAGCTTAAGCTAGTATTCAAAGAAGTAAGCATGTATACATGTATGTACCACAAGAAAAATAAACGAAGCAAACGGGAAAATGGGGGAAGGCGGAAAGGCGACAATTTTGTGTTTGGTTTCCACCAGAGGGTATCCATAAAATTTCATAGATTCGTTTAAACTTTCTTCGTCGTCTGTCTCTTTCTTCCTCTCTCTCTCTCTATCCTTTTATTTCTTTCTTTTCAGAAAGAAAGAAGAGCGTATTTTGAGAGAATATAGATTACAATTTTTCTCCTCTCAATGTTTGTATACACACACATGATTAACTTTCTTCCTCTCTCTCTATCCTTTTATTTCTTTCTTTTCAGAAAGAAAGAAGAGCGTATTTTGAGAGAATATAGATTACAATTTTTCTCCTCTCAATGTTTGTATACACACACATGATTTCTATCCTAGACTCTGACTTTCCTTCACTTGACTTTAGCCGTTTTTTCTTAAAATGGTTTGCGTTTACATCTTCTACAAAAATAATTTGATAATACACCTATACTGATCTAGAGGAAGACAGGCCTTTGTATAGCTTCGCGTACTTAAACATTGACATTGAGTGGTATATATGTATTTATATACTTAAGTATTTGTACGCAATGGTATATGAGCATATATGGTTAGTTTGGTTGGTAGTGATGCCACTTTTGATGCCACTCGTCGCTTAATGCTGACATTTGCAGTTTTTCCCGTTTCCTTTGACGATTTAGATGACCTCAGTTTTCTGTCGACCTTTTTACCATTAAAATAATTTCGTTACAGCTTGCTCTGTTGAAAAAAGTGGAAATAAGGAAGACATTGAGTGGGAGACTCCTCTTTTGGCTTCCTTTCTTTGAAGTATTTTACGACAGACGCTGTGTCTGTAAAAAAAGGCTGCAAATTCAAATTTTGTAACCAATAATTTTTCGAATCCCGTTTTCGATTTCATATCATACAATAATTTACAAAGCAGTATAGTTTTTCTACTATAGCTTTTTTTCTTTTGGTTACTTCTTTCGCCTTTTGCCCTTGTCAGAAATTATTTTTCCATAAAAAGGCTTGAATAATGAAAATTTGGAGAGTAAATACTATAAAAGTAAAAGATAGTATCAGAAGGAGGTTGTGCTCTAAAATGGGACATTTGTTTTGTTCCGTTATATTCGATATAGAGTATAGCATCATGTAAAAAAGAACGTTCATTCATACAACCAAAAATATGGAGGAATTGAATTGTTTGAAAAGTGAAAGGCCTTCTGAAATATCACCCTAAATGGGTTACATATGACAGCATTTATAGGGCATTCTCTTATTGCTTTATGAATTGAATATATCGATGGCAAAAATCATTTTCTTATATAAGGGCAAAATATGGAGCGTATCACCATCATCATCCCATTGTATACGAAGCTACCTACATTTTTTACGGTGACACATAAGAAGAAAATCTTTGGATCTTATGGCGAAAGAAGAAGCATACTTACATTTTTGTACATACCCAAAAGTTTTTTACTTCAACCGTATATAAATGTGTATCATATTGGAAAATGATGCTTATATAGAGAAAGTTTTCCCATCCAAGGAATAAATAAGGGCGGCTGCTATTCAACTACAAACGACGCAACGTTCCATTAAAGTTCACATGTAAAAAATGACGATGGAACTTCGTTTTTTTTTCAAAAAAGGAAGTGAAAGGAAAAAGGAGGAGGAAGAAGCAAAAGGTTTGTTAAAAATCAGATGGAAAAAAATTCTCACTGAATAAATGTGTGTGTGAGTGAGAGAGATTTTTATATCAATGGAAAAAGTTGCCATTTGCTATTGAATGTACAATTCGGCACATATATAAACTGAAAAAATAGACATTACTAAAGAAGATGCAGAATCTCGCTTTGCCGAACCCACACACATCTTTTCCCTTCCTCTCCCCAAAGAGATTTCTTCGGCTACATAAAAGATGATAAATTGCAAATGGTAATTGAATTGATTGTGCTGGCAAACGACTAGCTTAAACCGTGTGTGTAGTATATATACGAGTGTGCTAGTGTGTGTGTTTGGAGTTTGTATGGAGAGAAGAACATGCTATTGAAATCAGAAGGCTGTTTTTATCTATAAGCAAGTTTTTCTTTATAAAAAAATCACGACACACACACACAGACACAACCTTTTCCTTTCTCCTTTTTGGTACAAAGTGAACCGAAAACCCTTAATGTTTCTTTTTTGCTTGCATGATATTAAAAACATTTCTCAATGTGGATGTTGGATGTGGATTCCAACAGAAAATGAATGCCATGTGATGTAAGATATGTAATGTAATGATGATGATCATGATGCTATATAGTCTACCTCTATCCTGTACCAACCATCTCCACAATATTTGATTCAGTTTCCAAACTTGATTTTTTTATTCTTCTTCTTCTTCTTCTTGTGAAAATTGCGCTTTAGTGTCTGGGGACTTGAAGAGGATAGAAAAGGAATGGAAGGAAAAGGAAGGAAGAAAAAACGTAATTTGGGTTTTTGCATCATTTCAAAGAGGAGGTATCATTATTACCACGTGGCTCCATTCATTCGCCTCTCTCTGACAATTTGTATCAGAGTACCTCGTTCTTTCTCTATTTATGAGTTTTTGGGAAATACTAGAGTGGGAAAGTTTTTTGGCGTATTTTACACTAACAACCCTTTGATATCTTGCAGTGGAAGTGGAAAGTCGAGTGTGCAATTACAACAACACACACACACACAAAGAAGATATATGATACATGGGTTTCTCTCAAAATATAAAGCTACACAGAATTGTAATGAAGTTTTTGGTACAAGTCGTAATTTATACTTTTGCAACATATACATGTGGATATATATACGTCTTCCACAATAAAAATAATGATTTTCATCCCAATTGGCTTCAAAACGGGTGGATAAATCGGTAATTCTAAGTGAAATTACAGAATACTCAACCATTATACTCCAAGCTTTGTATACACTTCTGGGTCCTTTAAGAAATTACACAATATCTATACAAACATAGTCGCTCTAAAAACACGAAATAAATAGAATGGAAAGGAAGAATGAAATTGGCCCAGAAAATGGATCAGGCATGCGATGCGTTAAGTTGATGCAATGCGGAAGAAGGGTGAGAATGTTAAGAGAAAAGTGTGCTCTCATTTTCTCTCCTTCTCTTTCAAGCTCAATATGCAGAGGCACACACATAAACACATTGTATTTTAGTGAGTGTGGATTGTGGATGGAGTGCTGTAAAAGTGTCTGGGAAAGGAAGCTTAATTAAGTCCATTTGTTATGTCAAGTAGCCACTTTTCCACATTGCCCAACTACATTTCTCCCTCGAGATGAGTCCATCCATAGACAAATATAAACACACACATTCTCCAAAGACTTTGTGTCTCTAATAATGTGCGTGGTTGTAGGAAACTGCTTTTAAAAAACCTCTTAAATTCGTTTGCTATAAACACCCCATGCATTTATAAACTCGTTTCTATTTCATTTCAATAATTTGGGCAAAATAAAAACTCCCCACTTCACAACAATAATAACTACACGTTACACATAAACCGCTTTCCTTTTTCCAAGGAATGAGGATTATTTAAAAAGTATTTAGCCTCCTAAATAATACTACCTATATACATCGTATATATCAGCCTGAGGAAAGTGTATTATCATTGCGAGGAAGATGAAAAAGAAAAAAATGTTTACAAGTTGGGGAAATAAGGTTCATTCAAGTTCAAATCTTTTGAAAGGAGGACAAAAGGGAGAAGAGTAGGGCAAAATAAAATACATATATATTTGTGTATACACATTTATGCATAACGGAAAAAGTAGGAAAGAAAATCTTAAAGACTTGACTATCACTGAGCAGGGATTCATCTCTCTCTCTTTCTCTCTCGTAACATTACATATTATTGCTCCCATCTCCCATCATTCCTAACTTTTTATACTTTCCCTGGCCACTTTATTTGAGGAGGTACTTAAGATTTATCTAAATGAATGTGACTATCTCTTTCTACATATTTTAACTTCTATATATAAAGAAAACTCTCTAGATGCTTGTATATAATGTTTCAACAAAAGATGTGGCTACTTTGTGATAGGCTAATATAATATCCCCCCAAAACACCATTATGTAGTATATCTTCTTTTTTTGCTCTCTCTCACTCTCGCTCTGTGGCCATTATTATTACAGCTGCACCATTGGACTTAAGACCATCCTTGGAGGGATGTAATGTGATGTGTGCGTCTATTTAAAAGCAAGAGTTGTAAAATCTGTGAGAGTACTTACTTACTTGCTACTACACAAAAAAAACTACACACACACTTTATGTATTATGTACTACACTGTTGTATGTGTGTGTGCATGTCCACATACATATATATTGGGCATGCATCCATTGTTCTCTCTCACTTTTAATACCATTTTATATACTTTTTCCTCTTGTAATCTACTTACAACATCATGTGAGAGAGAGAGAGAGAAAGGAAGTAAAAAAGAAAGGGAGAAATGAGGTTGATTCTCCTCCATCTGCACCATTACTCTAATATTCCTTATACTGCACCAGACTAAAAGCATATATAAAGCAGGACCTCTTTTTCTAACTTTCACTTGGATCTCTACGCCAGATCTCTGCTCTCGAAATGTATTCAAAAGGGGTACAAGGTACAACAGAGTAACACACTGGTCGTCTCTCGATCTTCTACAAGAGCATATGTATATAAATTATAGTAGATCCAATAGTGAAAGTATATGGGGACCATGTTTACGTGCATTTATAAGTAATATATGGACAGTGTGACTCTGGTGACACATGTACCAATGACTCCTGCCAAAAACCCGACGTGACCCGAGAACATGGGTTTTCTCACCAAAATGAAACCTTTTATTCTCACACTTACACTTGTCCACAAAAGCTCGATCCCAGCATGTACGAGTTTATATGAAGAGCTATGGGGATAAGGACCTATTAGGTAGAANGAAACCTTTTATTCTCACACTTACACTTGTCCACAAAAGCTCGATCCCAGCATGTACGAGTTTATATGAAGAGCTATGGGGATAAGGACCTATTAGGTAGAAACTGACGTACGTTTATATATATATGCATACATACTTATATATTGCAGTGTCAAGTTTAGAGATGAGTTAAAGAGTGGTGCCTACACACGACATGACAAAGAGAAGAGGACTTTTGGAACCACGCACACAAGTAGCCCAGTACAGAAGTAATATTGGAGAACGAGGAAGAAGAGTGACAAAAACAAAGTATATTTATATAATGTATAAAACTAGCATCGTTATTTCAAGCTTGTTTTGCCACATGGCAAAACAAAAAAGGGAGGCATATTATATAGATTGCAATTTAGGAGAGAAGTTGAAAAACGATTTACTTGTGGTTATTATCATCTATTACTCTTGTTTTCCAAAGTTAATGAAATTTTGTTAGAATAAAAAAGACACTGGATGTTTTTCAATGTTTTCAGGCTAAATATATAACATGTTTACACGGAGGCCAAGCGAGCAATGTTCATTCTCGATTTCTTTTGCTTTTGCTTCATTAATGTATGTAGGTCCTACCATGAGAAAATATTACGCTGTGATATGACATCAGAGCACTACACCATGACATTTCTCTTCTCCCACGCATTTCAAGGGAAAGCAGAAAAGCAACAAGCCTCACAGAATTCCCTTAGTTTTCCCCCTGCATATATCTCATTTAAATATTAATCAAATTCCCAACTTTGTATGTTGTTATTGTTCCACTCCCTCTGTCATTTAGAAAGTAAAAATAAAATTGTTTTCAAAGTTTTCCCACATAACTTTTGATATCATTAATTGCATGAACAGTTTATACTGAGGGGGAAGAGAGATGTTGTTTTTCTAAAATTTCTCTCTGGCTGATAGAGATTTCACAGTAGACCTTAATCAGATTACGTTTTGATAACGATATTTACATATAACTCTAAAAGATAAAGGGAAGTTCATCCGGATTCATTGAAATTTAATAATAAAGAAGTACTGGAAGTGAAATGCAATGCAAACTCCAGGTTTCTTTGTGTGGGTTTCCTTCAAATTGGAAAAACGTACATTATAATTGGCTAATACAAAAAATGACAAAATGTCATATATACTTTGACGTAGTGTATAGATGCTTTACGCGAAGTATCGTAATCATTCAAAATTCCGTAGAAATGTGGAGCTATTTTAGGATACCGTTAGACCTCTGATGAAGGGTAATATGAAGCACTACTTACATAAAATAGGATGATGTATAAAAAACCATGTAGAGAAGATTGTATTTTATATATCAGATGAATTTTTAATTGGCTTTTGTACTTCGTCTCTTTCTTTTACAATCTCAAGTCACTTCATTCATGTTTCGTGAAGTTTTAGGACGTCAAGGGAAAGTAGCTAATACTTCCGTACAAATACTGACGCAAAAGATACGAAAGCCATACATTCCATTACTACGTGCTTGAGAGTTTCAATGTGCTCCGCATCAAGAGTGTGCCACTCAACTTGATACAAAAGCACTTCTTCATTTTCATTGTCTTCCTCATCAAGATCCGAGATATCAAGAGTGCTTAATTTTACTTTACCCATATTATATTCCGCTGCACGCACACGTACCCGTCTTAAACTTTCCCAGTCAAGAGTCGCTCCTTCTCTCTCTAGTCTCCGCTCTCGACATCATGGATGAAAAACTTTATGCTTGAATTCGAGACAAAATTTTGTATTTCTTGGCAAAAAAAAAATACGACACTTGTATTTTCATTAATTAATTTGAAATTAATTATTCCTACTCCCTTTCATCCATTCATTTTTTCATAAAGACGTATAGTCATTTTATAAAATCATTCCCAAAATTTTATAAAATCTTTTCATAAAATGCATCATTTCTCGGAGACGTTTTGGATATATACATATATCTGGCTCAAACTTTCTCCCCGTCGTTTTTGTAAATGAGCAAGGACCGTAGTCAGCAATAATTATCCTTAATGGAAAACTTTATTTTCTTCAATACAATATTATTTCATCTAAAAAAGTGTAGAGAATTTCTTGAAAATGGAAAAAGTTTAGTAATGGAGCGGAACACATATATATGGGTATATATTTCAGAATATATATGACTTGAGCATATGAGCATAATAAAATGGAGAATGATAATTTGCGACAAATTTCTTAGAGCTTTCAAGTCTTAATTAATTCCTTTTAAGAAGTAGAACAAATTAATGAGGATAACTAGTGAATTCCGAAATTTAATTCTTTCTTTAGTGAAATTGTAGCTCTCAGATCTCTGCGTGTGGTACCCATTATTTCGACACAGCTTTTATCCTTTTCTTCATATATAATATGGATATCACACTGGATTTTCGTATAAGGCAAAGCAAAACTGAATTCATATATCCTCATAGTAGTTAACGTTCTTGATATTGATATCGCCTTTTTCTTATATGATATAGTTTTCTCCGTTTTTCAAGAAATTAACCACGGTTGAATACATTTTTTCATTTAAATTGTTTTGAAAAAAAGCCTGCTACTAACGTTCTTGATATTGATATCGCCTTTTTCTTATATGATATAGTTTTCTCCGTTTTTCAAGAAATTAACCACGGTTGAATACATTTTTTCATTTAAATTGTTTTGAAAAAAAGCCTACTTCGTTTTGATTTACGTAATTTAGACTTACATTTGAAACTCCGAAATGAGATGCGATATACGAGTTTAAATGAAAATCTTTTGCCTTTTACATCTTGTTTTTCTCACCCACACACAAAGAATAGTTTACAAAAACACGCCTCTAAATGAGAAGATTTGTAGTTTTGATATAAAAAAATTAGTTTTCATCTCACTATAGTAATTCTCTTGCTCAGTTCAGTGGTTCAAGGAGAAAGGGGGCTAGAGAAAAAGTTGTTTAATAATATGACACTTTTTATTGTCTGCATTTTTTCAATAGATTCGATATAGAATCAAAAGCAAAAACACGTTCATATCGTGTACGTTCTCGCAAAGCATCATCTTCAAGAGGCACTCCAACCATAGAATCCAAGTGATGAAATGTAAACTATTCTGACTGCAGACAAAAAAGAAAGTGAGAACATGTATGGATCTATTCCATCCCAGCTGAGAAAGGGAATATGTCAAGGCGAAAATTCTCATTAAGCTCAAGAGCCCTTGTAAAAAAGATCAAGGGATCTTTTATTTAAAATGGGAGAGAAACGAGATGGGGATTATATTATATGTATACCTGTTACGGTGGAACAAAAGAATGGTTCTGGAGGAAAAGCTTTATTCAACACCTAAAACTAAAAGGTAGGATTTGGGCAGGATATAGTGTTTTGTTGGGTCTCTAGTAAAGGAAAGCAAAGCGCGTTTTCTCACACACTAGGTGAAAATAACTCGTTTTTTCTTCAGCAAATGAGAAAAGTGATGCTATGTAAATTTCTCCAGGCTCAAGCTCTCTCTCTTCTCACTCATACACACACACTTACTTTGCTTTTGAGGGCCTATCTTTTTCTTCTACCTTATTATTTTTTGCTTACAATCTGCATCCCAGTTGAAACCACTATATGTTAGAGGCGAGTATTTCTTTACTTTCATCATCTAAGACTGTTTACTTTCGTCAGTTCAAAATAAAATGGGGTTGAGAGGGTGCTGGTATAGTATATGGAAATTATAGTCACTTCATCCTATTAAATTTTCCTTAAAAATCTGCGTCTCGATCTCACCTCCTCCGTCTATACTTATGAACTTCACATCCATCCAACAAACGAATTGGAATAGAATCCGATATGCGATTTCCGAATGCATACTCATTTTTTCAATGATTTAAAATATTTGAAATGAAGTTTTAGCTTTTGAGGACTACGTGTGTAGTCACAGCTTGAGAAAGAAAAGGAAAGTCAAAGGGAAAGAAAGTTTACGGCATCGATATATATGTATATGTATAGTACGGTAGAGGAAGATGAAATAAGATGAAGTTTTCATTATAATCTGTCAGTTCACCAGAAAAAAATGAGTGAAATCACAGGATATGAGATTCTGAGAGTTGCCTTAAAAGAATCTTTTTGTAAAGAAAGAAAAAGAAAGTAGGTGGTGGTATTGGTATTAAAATTCGATGTTGTTGCCTCAATTTCGCCATCAGAACTCACGCATGGATCACATAAGGAAAACATCAAAACATAGATTGTGCACTTTATATCCCATCAAGTAAGTGATAAAGTAACCCAACCCAAAATTAGATTGAAATCCCAGTAGAATTTATATATATTGTAAATATTATATTACAGCACATTAAATAAGTTTGTTTGCAAGAAAAAGAAACCCATTTCTTGTATTTCGGCATATTTGCACTTTGCTTCCGTTCTGGTTTTAATTTTGTTACATCTCTTGAACATAATGAAATGAACTAAATCCAAATAAAGCAAACAATTTTGTATGAAACGTCAGTAGGTGAACTAGCCTAAGAGAAATTGGACTTCATTCTTTACGAATATAATATGAGCCATTCCTCAGTTCTCGGGGTATTATGAGCTGGTTTAAAGTAGTGGTATCACTTGAATAATCTAATCATAATACCCCGAGAACTGAGGAATGGCTCATATTATATTCTTCAATTCATTCGTCCAATTTAGATTTATCTGCGGGCCCTTCGGGCCCTTGATAAATCATCAATTAGGAAGTACAAAATATAATAATCAACCTTGTGTAGTACTTTATATGGCGTTGGCAAATAAAAATTGGCACAGTGCACCCCCAAACAACAAACAATTTTCATGTTCTACATTCTACCATTCTCTTTATTAATGACTATAATAACATTAGCAAGATTCATGCATTGCATTGCATGTTCATCACATATATTTTCAGCTTGTTTTCTTTAAAGAATCTCACATTAGAAATATTAGAACTAACAGCAAATGTATTTGAATCACGCAAGTTTGAATAGTATGCTTTTTAACATGTCATTACCGTCATTACCATCATTTTTTAGTTAGCTAACGAAGTGAGGATGATGTTGTCAGACATCGACAGGCTATTTTTATATGTGTATGATGCAGAAAGCTAATGAAAGTTTGATGAAGATGAATTGATGAGAGAGAAAATACTCCCACCGTCAAAATTCTGATTATCTTTATTATCATCCATAGAAAAAACTTCATTTTACGACAAAAGAGCGTAGCAGTTTTTTAGGCAGAGCTAAATACTAATGCGTATCATCGTAAAATGATATTATATAGTATGCCATGTAATATAAGGATGAAGAGGTTGATAAGCTCAACCGTAATAATATGATGCTATATGAAGGATGGAATCAAAATGAAATGTTTATTACGAACGTATATATAACTCTAAAGGTATTTTGAAACGTGTAAGCGGGGCTAGTGGGGCATGATGGCACATGGCCCATTCCAACTCATTTTCAGGAGACTGAGCAGAAATGAAAGAGATTTTGGAGAGCTTAAGTTATCATTATCATTAAGGAAGTTTGAGTACTACTTCTGGCTGCTAAATTGTCAATTCCGTGGATGTGAAGAAACAAATTACTACCATATGGCTTATATATAATTACAGAATAGAAATATGGCTTTCATGAAAATGGACTTGAATTTTGATATTTTTGATGATATAACATGTTGAGACGTTGAGAGGGGTAAGTTATGGTGAATATGTGATTGGCTTTCAAGGACATGATCCCCCCAAATGCTCTAATTACAGAAGTTGAACATTGTCGGTGTTTTCAAAGAATTCTGAGGAATCTCATGTAGAAATTTCGAAATGAAAATTGAGGTCACTTCCTTCATTCGTGTGAGAATGGCATAAAGACAGATAATAAGTATATTGAATGACGAAATAAATTAGAAGTATATTTGATCTGCTAAAGTGTGAAAGAGCACAAGGCCATTTTAATGGAGCACGTGTAACTGCCACAGCCACACGCTATCCCTTTTATATTATACATTCATAAGTCTAATAGAAATACCCTGTAATAATTTCATTAAATAAGGGTGTCAATGCCCCAAAAAAACTTTCTTCCCGTGAGAGCATTATTAACACGAAACAAGATGAAGTTGAAGATCAGTATTCAAAATGAAATTTTCGTTACCGAGACCCAGACCTTTAATATTAAGTCCCAAAAAGGGGTTGGAATAGTTGACAGGCATGCATGACATGACAGACCAGGTAGATGTAGACAAGAACATGACAGCCGAAATGTAGAGTTGGGATGCGAAGGCTTGTATAGACTTGCGACGTGCCTATATACTGCACTTCTTTTGTTAGAACCTTACTAAAAATTATCCTTCACATTCTCTATCCTGTCTTCAACTTTCCCCAGTTTGTGCTTAGGTTTTCAATCATATCAGTTGATATTTCAATGAAGCAGAATACTGATAAAAACTTTCACCTATACTTTGATTTTGATATACGTACAATGCCATATTAAAAGTAATCAATCGAACTCTCAGATGTAAGAATTCACATTTTCAAATTAAATTATTTTGAGTAGTACATATTCATTTTGACATTACTTTATACTTGGAATTGTAGAGACTGCTTTTACTTTACTTTCACGGGAGGGGTGAAGCCTTTGTATTGCATTAGCATATAAAAACAAAATGGATTCTTATAAAAAATATATATTGTAAGTGAATTAACTATATGGAATAATATAATGTGTTTGTTTGCAAAAGAATAAACCAGTTATTGATTTTGGATTTGTTTCCGTTTCAGTATTAGACGCGTAGAGACTTTTTCCGTTCCTTTCAAGCGAAACTTTCTCAGAAAAAGAGATATTATTTGCTGTCACCCTCAACTCAACTTTCTTTCTCTTGCTGTCACAAAAACTTTCGTTTTATCTTGTTTCCTTTCATTCTGTTTTTCTTTTTACTCCTTCCACCGAATCATCACCAGAATTAAAGGATCGCTTTCTACAATATTATCATCGCTTTTTCATCATCTTAATATATATATATACTATTTGTAGCTAAATATACATTTATATTAGGTATATGCTGCACCCAACCCTTCCAAAATTACAAGCGCAGCATTTGCTCCACTCCAACCAGAACAAAAAGTCACACTTGTTTGAAATCAAAGTCCTCGCAAGAAAACCATCTCATGGATAGCGACAAGAAAAATAGATCTAAGAGCAAGAGGTACTCACCATCTTTATATATGACAAAAGACTTCATATAATATAATATCATATTAGTGTAAAAAATCAGCTTTGAACGCGTCACACAAAATTCGTTATAAAAATCTCCTCTCTTGTTTTTTTGTAAAGAAAGGAGACTCTGAATATAAATATGTATGTACTTTTTTTTGGTGGTGGCGTAGACACTACGGCAAATATAATCTCCTGCTCCTTATCTTAAAGTCAACTCTTCTTCGTCTCCTACTCTCTTTCCCTCTTACCTTCATAACTTTTTATCCTTGTTCTTTCTCCGAAAATAAATCTTCTTTTCCGTTTTACACCTCCTTCATCCTCTCTCAAGGATCCACGCTTTTCTGTGGGAGTAGGACAAAACGAGTACTATATAAGCAGATTATTTAAACATCCTTTCATGTCAGTATTTTATTTTTAATAAAGCACACACACACACACACATAGCATTGAGCAGACAAAATAGCAAAAGGAAAAGGATGTTGAAAAGGAAGGACAAAAGTTTCCACGTAGAGCGTGGAGAATTATCATTACACCATCATATCACGAAAAGAGTAGGAAGAAGCGCGAGGCTGGTGACTGGTTCACTATTTTTATAATAAGAAATGAAGTCGAGGTGCTGCACTTCCTTCCATTCTAGATACATCCACCCAACGATGCGATGGAAGCAGATTATTTTCATCTGCAAATGTGATTCCACGTTTTTCGTAAAGCATCTTTTCGTTATCTTCTCAGTGAAAGCATCCGGAGAACAAAGTAATTTTCACAGGCAACAAACACACGGAACATCATTATGTGGCGTTGTTACATAAAATACATACTTGATACATAACAACCCGTATTAGGAAGAAACGTCCAAACAAAAACGTCCAATTGCATAAACGTCCAAAGCGAAAACATCCTAGGTTAAAAACATCCAAAAGACAAAAAGGTCCAAACACAAT
>JAANSM010003160.1:0-13458 GCA_036850725.1 Orchesella villosa | reverse complement strand
TAACGTTGAGCGTTGATGCACTTCAAATGTAAAAACTTTGGGCTTTGGGTAGTAATGATGGAAGTTACAATTAAAAGCTATTAATGATTAATAGATGATGTAATGGATGAATGCAATTGGAACATGATTGATAATGGGTTAGTTTAGAAAAAAATGTGATAAGTTATGAGGTCTGAAAGATTTAAAATGATATTGTGAGATTTCATGTATTATGAGTAGGTCATGATTAGAAATTAAGTGTTAAAAGGGATGATAATTCAACATACAATACACAAAAACATTTTAGATTCGTTAATTATTTGATCATGGTGTCAGGTGTGGGGAGCCAGTAGTTTGTACGTAAACAAAATAATTGATATTCCATTGCAATTGGGCTGGATTGTATTTAATATTATTCAATAATCAATAATATTAAGCCTTTACTTTAAAAACATATGTCACGTTCAACGTTAGCTTATATAAATATAAATGCTGAATGTTAAAGCAACTGGTTATATAATGTTTTCTAGGATGTGACGAAACTTAATCCTCTTTCCCCGGAAGTGATCAGTAGACAAGCCACAATAAACATTGGTACAATTGGTCATGTAGCCCACGGAAAGTCTACAGTAGTAAAGGCCATTTCTGGTGTCCAGACTGTTCGATTTAAAAATGAACTGGAAAGGAACATCACAATCAAGCTTGGTAATTAGATTATTACAACATCTATTATTAAGTGTTAAGTATTTCTAGGGTCGCACGCGCACTAGCGTAAAGCTAAACCAAACCACCCATAATATTGAGGTTTTGATCTTGTTGTTTTCAGGCTATGCAAACGCCAAGATTTATAAATGTGACAATGAAAAGTGTCCACGACCAACGTGTTACATTTCCGGTGGGTCTTCAAAAGACGACTCCTTCCCATGTTTCAACGCTAGCTGTACTGGTCGGTTTAGGATAATCCGTCATGTCTCGTTTGTTGATTGCCCTGGGCACGATATCTTGATGGCTACTATGTTGAATGGAGCTGCTGTTATGGATGCTGCCTTGCTTCTCATTGCTGGAAACGAATCATGCCCCCAACCACAAACGTCAGAACATTTGGCTGCTATTGAAATCATGAAGTTGAAGCACATCATCATTCTCCAAAATAAAATAGATTTAGTAAAGGAGAATCAAGCTAAAGAGCAGTATGATCAAATCATCAAATTTGTACAGGGTAAGCCAGTTTTTTGACAAGCTGCATTGGTAACCAGTAATCGCCATTCTGCTGGTTTCTTTAATATTTTGTCTATTTTGATTTCTAGGAACTGTTGCAGAAAATGCTCCAGTCATCCCAATTTCAGCTCAGCTGAAGTACAACATCGAGGTACTGTGCGAGTATATAACTAACAAAATACCAATCCCTGTCCGAGACTTTACTTCCAAGCCGCGGCTGATCATTATTCGGTCTTTCGACGTTAACAAACCGGGATCAGAAGTTGAAGATTTGAAAGGTGGTGTTGCTGGTGGGTCTTTGTTGAAGGGAGTTTTGAAGGTACAGAATTCAAACACTTACGCATTATTATTATGTCGTGTCCTTTCATATTTCACTTCAAAGTACTAATACTAGATATTTAATAAATAAGCAATCAAATTGAATCCGTTTTTAATTGGTTAAGGTTGGACAAGAAATCGAAGTTAGGCCTGGTCTTGTCTCAAAAGATGACGAGGGGATACTTACTTGCCGACCTATTTTCTCTAGAATTGTTTCATTATACGCAGAACAAAACGATTTACAATTCGCAGTACCCGGAGGATTAATAGGTATATTAAATTGAGTGTATTAAAGACAACATAAAATGAGTGTCTAGGTAAAGCCGTAGTTCTTGAACAAAGCTAAATTATAAAATGCATTTATTAAAAAAGGTGTCGGAACCATGATTGATCCTACGTTGTGTCGTGCCGATCGTATGGTTGGTCAAGTTCTTGGATCTGTGGATGCTTTACCCGACATTTTTGTGGAAATCGAAATTTCGTATTACTTGCTAAGACGTCTACTTGGTGTCCGTACTGAAGGAGACAAAAAAGCTGCGAAGGTAAGAAGCTATTTTTAATGAACTATGAACTTAAAGTCATTTAGAAAGTTAAGTTCTGGCGTTACGTCCTAAATGGAGCTAGAGAGAGTATACTTTGAAATGAAAAACTTAATTATAATCGTTCGTTTTATAGGTACAAAAGCTATCAAAAGGTGAAGTGCTGATGGTGAATATTGGCTCACTCTCCACTGGCGGTCGTGTTAATGCTGTAAAAGCTGATTTAGCAAAGGTAGCCCTTACGAACCCGGTTTGCACAGAAATTGGGGAAAAGATTGCCTTGTCTCGTCGTGTAGAAAAGCACTGGAGGTAAAAACAATCATTATATTGTTGCAATTTCAACATTCAAGTTGAGATGCAGATGTTCTCGGTGTACTATGAAAACCGGATATATTTTGTGGTTTGTAATAAAATTATGTTAATTTTTTTCTTTAATAGATTGATCGGCTGGGGTCAGATTAGACGTGGTCAAACTGTTCAGCCTACTATAGATAGACATTGAATGTTTTCTTAAATTCAAAAATATTAAAATAAGATGGTTATAAATTCTTTTATATGTACTTGCAGTGTGAATTTTTTTTGTGAATATCAATAAATTGTATTTATTTAAGACTGTTTTAATGATATAATGCCTATACATGCAGTAATGCTGACTTTGTTTCAATAAGCTGATTTTCGATCAAATAGGTGATAGTGACATGCTACATTATACATGTTGTACTCATTGAACATTATTAAGCAGGGCAGGACCTTGAAGCATGCATACTCGTATGTCATATACCTAAGACATGGCATTCATAATAATCTCTCCCGTTTTTTGTCTCCCACAAGAACTTTGCCGTTTATCCATTAGAATTTACATAAAGATTGATGTTTAAATCAGGTAGGTTCGTAGGTTACATCCGATCCTATGCTAATAATTTTTTTTAAATGTTATATACGTCGAGTGTTTCGTCATTTGTAGAACAATTCTTAGTCTTCGTCTCCATACAAGGCAAAAGTGAACATATACTGAACAAAGGCAATAATATTATAGCATTTTTCACTGTAAGCCTAAGCCATTCTTCGATTCCACAATCTGCATATATCTAATATGTGTGTATGTACTCTACTCTCTGTTGTTGTTTGTTTATATCACGTTACCCCACATTTTATTCAAATATATGCGGAAGTGCACTGTAAATGTCTTATCAAACAATGGTTTAGGATTGGATTGAAGTATTTGGAGGTACAATACATACGTCTCACTTCTTCCATGTAAGTAAGTCGAATTGTTTTGTTTGCAAACATCAGTCAGTTCTTCATGCACTTAAAATATAACTGATAGACAATCACCGAAGGTAATAAGTTGTAAGTATAAATACAAATTAGTTAAGTACCAAGTATACAACTGACAACATACATTTAACATTTTACACACATGCATGTTAATGTTAATATCAAATATCATAAATTGTGCATGCACGCATGCATAGCTGATGAATTGATAACTAATTGTGAAGTTAACGAATGTTTTGTTGGCCATTTGATTAAGTGTTAAGGGTGAAGGTGTTAGGCATGGATATAGACAATAGATCCGGCCAGTGAGTCAGTTTTGAGCCAAGCCAAGAAGAGAGAAATCACAATAAACACAACATATAATATTAGGATTATTTGCAACAAGAAGGAACTGTGTGCAGTGTAGTCAGTAATAAGTTCTTACAATGAGCTCACTAACTGACGAGCAGCGTCGGAGAATGGAAGATAATCGTAGAAAAGCACTTGAAAAGCGTGCGGCTGCAGCTGCAAGAGCTGTCGCACAACCGTCTGGTCCTTCAACAGTACAGGCTGTAACTAATCCTACTCCAATCTTAAACAAACCGGTGAGCGGAAATAATATTGAAGATATAATTGAAAAATTCACTGATAAACATTTACATTGAATATTCAACTACGTCTTTTCATAAATCAATGATAATGTAGGATCTATGACATGGTATTTTACTTCTTTACTGCCGTCGGTCCGTGCACTTTAATGCTGGAAAATGTTGTTGGTTGTGCTTATTTTTCTCTTTTTATACTTGCTTTTAGAATTTAATAAATAAACCTTTTTAATCTTACAGCTCCAAATGCAGCAAGCTTTTCGGCCACCTGTAAATTCAAACTTCAAACCCAACACAGAAGTACGCAAGCCGGTCCCACAAACACCTTTCACTGGAAAAACGCTTGCTGGAACATGTGTACTGCTTTCGAGAGAAAGATTTATGGTTGACATAGGGTATAACCAGCAACTTCTCGCAATATTTCGTAGCATCAATGGTCATCAGTATGGTATGCTAGATATGCTCTTATTAATGTGGACAGTACAGCCTAAGTGCATTATTTGCAGCAAAATAAGGTGTTTTTAACTGCTTAATTTTTAGAGTCACAATCAAGAAATTGGACATTTCCTCTCGCCGAACATTCCAATTTAATTACAGCGGTTGCGCCGTTGCGTCCTGCCGTTTCAATAGGTCCATTACCTGGCTTCGTGCTGAAGGTAAGAGTCTGTTGCATTCATTGTGAACTATTGAACACACTAAAAACATACTTGAATACTTCAAATATACTATATACTTAATACCATTCAATTTCTTTTGGGATGAAATCGTGTCAATATTCTTGATAAAAAAACCAGCTTAATTATTAATCTGTCCATGAAATATGAATGCCAAATTAAATTGCTAATCATAAACAGCAAGTTAATATGTATAGTGCAAAAGTGCGTACTTGAATGTTGCAGGTTTTTCGTAAAATCCAACCAGGAGTACCAAGAACAATTCCTATTGTAAGCTTGGATGGCGTGGACAAAGCTCTTTTAGCGGCGTTAATGCCATTTCAAGTGGAGGGGGTTATGTTTGGAGTCAGTCGGAATGGCCGGTGTCTTATTGGAGATGATATGGGGCTAGGAAAGTCGATCCAGGCGTTAGGGATAGCTCATTATTATCGAAAAGAGTGGCCGCTGTTGATTGTATGCCCTTCTTCAGTAAGGTGTGTGTGTAATTACGAGTAGATATGTATGTGCACACAAATATGTGCCGTGTGCTGTCCTTTTCAAATAATGAATAAGAAACACGATTATAATACAAGAAAAGTTTCAAGTAATGACGAATGGCCGGTGTCATACTTTATTTCAGGTACGCTTGGAGAGATTCCATTTGGAAGTGGTTGCCAACTGTTTCCGCAGCGTCAATTTCTATAATTGAATCTGGCAGGGACCTTATTGACTTTGCTGAAATCTTAATCACAAGTTATGATTTGCTCCAGAAACGATCTTCAGAATTTTCACATTGTGGGGTCTTGATAATGGTTGGTCGAAGAGTAATGAGGACAAATGTCTCATGTTGAAGAATCTGTAAAGTAATTATTTATTCCTTTGTATTTTAGGATGAATCCCACCATCTTAAGAATCATAAGACTGCTAGAACGAAAGCTGCTATTCCATTAATGCAAAATGCGAAACGTCTCATGTTGTTAAGTGGAACTCCTGCATTATCACGTCCTATTGAACTTTATACCCAGATTTCTGCCATTGACCGAAATCTTTTTCCGTAGTAAGTAGAAGTTATCATATCCAAAAGCTGTAATTATGGAATTCAACTCAATAAGTGGTAGTAGGAGGGAGAGGCACGAAAACACCCTCTAATTATTCGTGTATAACTGACTGCTCGCTGATTTGCATTTTACTTGCAGCCTAAATGACTTCGGAGTTCGATATTGTAATGGGAAAAAGAATAACTGGGGTTGGGATTTTTCTGGATCATCGAATATGGGAGAGTTGCAACTGATACTGGAAGAAACACTAATGATTCGAAGACTGAAATCGGAAGTCTTGCAGCAATTACCATCAAAACTTAGGTAAGTTCTGTTCTGTCATATTATTTAAGTCTCGTAACATATAGCACAATGAATACAATGCGAAACTTTTGACCATCTGGCTAAGAATTTGGACAAGAATCATTATGTTGGTTTGGTTTACAGGAAAGTAATGGTATTAGACCCATCGTTGGTTCGAACGAAAAACAATAAATCTCTAAAAGCAAGAGCAGTGGCATTTACTTCTAGTAACTTAAAAAGTGCTGAAAGAAGAGGTAAACTTTTGGAATATTATGCAGAAACTGCCGCTGCTAAACTGGACGCAGTAAAGTAAGTCCGTCAGATTAATGGTTCCAGAGATAATGTTTTATGTCATCTCAATTGGTAAACTTACTTTACTTCTTACTTTGATGCTTCTTATTGTATTTGGTTTGGTAGTGCCTACATTAAAGAACTAATTGAAGATGAAAAGAAATTCATTTGCTTCGCACATCACAAATCTATGATGGATGGTATTTGTGAAATGTTGGAACAAATGAAAACTCAGTAAGAAAAATACAGAAGATCATATTAATTTTGCGAAATTTTAAGTACAGAAATTGAATTACCATTATTATTATTCTCGAAAATAGTTACATTCGGATTGACGGCTCGACTACAGCACAAGATAGACAACACGCGGTTGAAACATTTCAGCATCGTGACGATGTTCCCGTCGCTGTCCTGTCTATTACTGCTGCGAATTCAGGAATTACACTCACAGCTGCCAAATTAGTTATTTTCGCCGAATTATATTGGAATCCGGGGGTAAGAGTTTTGGTCATTACATAAGTATTATTCAAATTAAATGGATATTGTTTAATGCTTTGGTATTACTGGAATCGTGTGCACTTATTTTATCACTTAATAACGTAATTGCATTATTGAACGCAACGATTAATTTCTTTTTGAAGATATTAACGCAAGCAGAAGATAGAGCTCACAGAATTGGACAGTTGGACAGCGTGCTAGTTGAATATCTATTAGCCGGGGGCACCGCAGATGATGTTTTGTGGACCATGGTACAAGACAAATTGAATGTTTTAAACCGAGCTGGTCTCAGTAAAGACAATTTCTGTAATGTGGATGCTACTACATTGGTTCAACAAAGTACTAGTCCAGAGAAACAAACAAAGATAGATGACTTTTTCTTAAGCCAAGAAAAAATGGAGGATGATGGAGACAGTGAATACAGGGATTTAGAAAAAGATCAAGTTTTGTTGGAACAACTGCTTGACGAATCATTTAATTGATTAGTAAAGGGAAAAGCAGTAATGTAATTTTACCGTTACATACTCATACTCACGCTTGTACGGCAACAAATAAGTAACTTTTGTATATAGAAATAGCCTTGATTAACGACTTAATGATGCTAATTTTTTATTTGGAAGTCAACTATAATCATGACTAGCAAACAAGTGACTCGAGAAACAAATGACCGTTGTTCCTGTCAGTGATACTGTAAACTTGTATTAATTTAAACTTTCCATTAAACTGAACTGAATCTTGCAGTTATTATGCTATTATGCAGCTTCAATACCAGGTTGACATGTCATTATGCGATATCATTGACTTATGATTCTCGTGTACACTGTATGAAATGGTATTAATTATTGAAATACTTTTTTGCTAATAAATCATAATACTGAAAGACTACCTACATACCACACGTGATGAGTAAAATTGAAATGTTTCTTTATTCTAATGCAACGTACTCAAAGATATTTCCACCTATGCCTATAAACATTTTAGTACTGTCAGTGTAATGGTTTACAATAAAATAAAACTTGAATGAACTGTACACTCGCAATTCACAGACATTCAGCTTGCCATGAAGTTATGGAATGTGTTGACTAACATGGTTAATACGATTCTTCATCCCTATCGGATTATTCCATGTCATAGTGTACAACAAAGAATCCTTGTATATAACTAATATTAGTTAATAAGATAACACAATCAATTGTCTAATCTACCAATTTAATTTCAAACATTTTAAACCTTCTACTTTAAAACTTTGGGCAGTGCATATGAATAACTCAAGACGTAACGAAGCTATGACCTTAACTTAACATCCTGTCACACACTAATCGTACTAATGCCTAGAGAACTTGAATGTCGTCATCATCCAAAGTCTCAGGAATCTTGAAAAACAGCTTTGGAATTTGTCCAATAGGCACACCAGTCGGATTAGAAGTCTTGATATAATCTTTCGACGATTCGGCTTCTTTAAATTCAAAGACAATTGGAATTCCTCCACAGATAACCACCTTCTCGGCGTAGCCTTCTTGGCCGAAGTAACTAGATGGACCCTTCACAAAAATAACAGAAGGATTACTTGCGGTGAAGTCAAGATCAATGAATGAAAATGATTAACTTGAATTTAAAGTAACTTACGATCATTGAAACTTGAATTGTATACCACTCGTTGGGATACATCCTAACGGGTTTGCGGAAGTGTAAGTCAATCTTGAACATTTTACTAATGTCCACGTTGGATCCAGCCATTGATTTTAAATAGACAAGTTGTTTGTGCTGTTGCCCATGTGGGTAAATTTTCAACTCAATTTCATAACTTTGGCCAGATAAGGTGCCAGATCTCAATCGCATTACGTTGGACTGATCACCATCTTGACTTGCTCTACTGTCACCATAAAGCCCGATCCCAGTAAGTGCAATGGTATCAGAAACGCGGAAACTAAAGTAAAAAAGTAGAGATTTGTATAAACTTTACCCCCAGAAGGCACTGATATCGCGATTATAAAAACTAGTATATTAACTGCGTAACGTATAAGTTTACCTAACTCGATCGGGATGATTTGGTCGATACGTCCATAACTTTCCACTTTGACTACTGCAACTACCGAATCTGCAGAAGTGATGCTCTTTTTCAGGCGACACAACATCGGGTTGCACACAGCAATACTGAAGATAATATGATAAAGACAAAAAAGTAGTTTAATTTCTTTACGTTAACTTAAGGCTATTCACTACGTACTGTTACTAACTAATAGAAAAAATGAAAATTGGTATAACTAACAGTATAACTACAATACCACATTCGTGGTATGTCGTGTTTAATTCTTAAACCGAGTTCATCTTGCATAAATTCATCCAGTTCTCTTAGATTATGTAAGACACTGCGCCCACGAGTTTTCACTGTCCATCTAGATTAAAAATTACGCAGTATTAGATAATGAAAGTAGTTTCCTAGAATGCCTTCCGGTTTCCGGTTACATGTCTAATGAAGAGTAATGTTTAACTCATTGATTTAGATGAGACTGACTAAACATACCCCAAACAAAATCTGAGAACCTTTAGAGGCGTACACTCAAACCTTCCCCTGGAGAAAATTAACGCAAGAGTTGATTGGTCCAAGTTTTGAAGTTCCTTTCGATCTAACATCACCTCACCACGTCTAGTAATAAAATCCCATAACGTATGAAAGCAGTTAATTAATACTTTAACACGGAAAACAGTTGTCAAATAATATACACTGAAAAACTAACCCACAAATAAAAGAGATTAATTGTGCGAGGGTTTCACTAGTTCTTCGGAAGTCACAAGCCAATACACTCTTCAAAATAGTGAAAACGTTGTCTTCATCAATGTTATCACGCAAATACAGGTCACATTTTTCCTTTAGCTCATTAACAGCATACATATCCGCCAAGTGGTATAACGCGAGAACATTAGGCGACGTTACCGATGCTTTGCCGATGTAAAGAAACTAATTACAAGACAAACCATATTATTTTATTTAAAAGCTCTTCATTTCGAAATCGAATCGTTCATTTGTCAGCCATCAATAAATGATAAAATAAGCATTGAAGAACAATCAGTTATAGTTAATCAAGCAAGATTACTTGTTGTATCTCATTTATACAAGTGATAAAATGGAAGATGCACATGTGAAATGATATGCATGTGCACTACCTACCTCCAAAAATGCCACAAAATCATCCCTTCGGACGTCAAGACTGGTCAAATCCACTTCTTCATTGTGGAACCACCTTTCACTGAACATTGCAGAGAACACCTCTGACTTCGGTGCTAAGATGGCCTTGTGACCATGAACCCTCTGGTTTGCTCGAAAGATGAACCGTATGTCAGCGAGCGTCCCGTTCGCAATGATGCTCTTCAAAAACTGCTCGTATGTCTGAGTTTGATCCCTCCTCATTTTCCATTCCTTAAATAGCGGCTCTGCCAACTTAGATGCCAGCGGATTTTCATCCGCAGGGCTTAAGCATACTATGTCATCGTCATAAGCTGATGCTGCCATTTTTTTGCTACTTGTGCACCACTGACAATGACAATTCATTTGATCACCAACCAGTAATGAATCGAGTATCAACTATTCGGTCACCTGTTAGCAGACTCACATTAATCACTATACTGTTGACTGTTAACTCGTTTATACACTTAACCGACCGAACATACTATACACTATGACTTAAGATTGATTGATAATGCAAATTACGCCAGACACCCGCTGCCCGCTAGTCAAAAATCAGTTTTTGAATCTCCAAATCAGCAGCGTTAATGCACTTTATTGTTTATTACAGAAACTCCATTCCAATTTACTTTACTACTGCTCGAACTTCTTCAAACATCAAACGAGAAAGTGCACTTCGAGTTCGAATCAACTGACGAACAACTCTCCGACCGGCAAAACTTCCTGTCACTTTCGTATTAACATCTAACCAAACTGCACTATTGACTATAAACTATGACTAAGTCAAGTAGATAAGAAAAAAGGCGAGTCGATCATCAATGGCGATGTCATATCAAACCAACAACTCCATTTCTGTTGCTACTCCTTTGTGTCTTGAACAAGAACAGACACGATTATTTGGAGATAATGGTACTGCACTGAAGTGCACTGGTGCATGGCGCATGGTAAATGGTGGTGATAAAGGTATGCAAGCCTTCATATATTTCGGGTTTGCAATTGGAGTACACTTTTGTCTTCTGATATATCGCAGCGTTAAACAAGCGGCATTTTATCCCTCTAGTAGCATACATTGTATTGTAGTGTAGTTGTTGTGTGAGTTTCCTTTGCTCTAAAAACATTGCGTCGTGCGTCTCATGAAATGTCTTTGTCTTCTTTTGTTTGTTTGACTTGATATTTTAAGACCGTGAAATCATGAGTCACTTGATATGGGCATAGGTATGGGTAAGTTATGTATGAGAAAAGTAAAATAATAGTAATAGTTTCCGACTTTGGGGGAGGGGGATTGAGTAAAAGTTGAATGTTGAAGAAGAGAGAGATTCAACGAGCTATGTATTATGATTGATAACGCACAAATTAATGGTATAAATTAGATAAGTAGTTCTGCGTTCATAGTTCTGCTATGTGAAGTCATAAATAAAAATCATTTATGCATGTTGGTAGTTCCATCCAAGCTTTTTTCATGTCGTAACGTGAAAGGGCATATCCCGGTTAAGAGGTCCTTTTAACCCGTGTGGGCTATTTGGCACTGGGCACATATACTTAGGTATGAATTTAATGTGATGCGAGTATTTATGAAGTCATGGATTTCCAGGATCAAAATAAAGTATTTTCATATTCAGAACAAAACTCATACTCAAAATATACTTCAAGAAAGTTTTCCTACTTCTCCCATTATCATAAATGCCTTCGTGAATTCCTCCAGTAATTTAGCTCCCGTTTTCGAAGAGACGCGAACGAACGTCTTGGTTTTATGATCCCTTTTGGTCAGCTTTAATTTGTCATTTGGATGAGGGATGATCCACAAAACGTTGTTAATTTTGTTGTTGATTTACCATTGACATCAGTTTTGGGTGCTCACAGGGTCTTTTATATTACTTAACAGGATGTGGCCCTTCTCAAACCAAGCTGAGAAAAAAAAATCTGGGACTGAACCGAGAATAGGACAGGTTTCTTTTGAGCCTGACAGAGCAGAAAGAAGGTCAAATGCACAAAAGAATACTCGATCTACGCTTCAGAGGGCAGACTTTTCTCGCATGTCAAAAGATGCAGTTTTAGCAAGACTGGAAGCAAAAATTGGCCAACATAATTTTATGCAGGATGACGATGCGAATGATGAAGAAGGAGTGGCAAATTGTCGGAAGTCTTCAGTTACATCAAGACGCTTTAAAAGTTTCATGCAGCTGCGTCGACTTAGTGAAAGACCTATTGCGATTGTACGAGCCTCAGAAGACGATATTCTGAAGCTAAGGGAAGGTCTCAACGAAGCTGACAAGGGGACAGGTTGCTTTATAGCAAACAGCTACTACTTTATTAATTAATCATTTAGGTTTTATCAAGCGTTAATTGCTCCCAAATTTAAAACTTAACGTTACGTAACGCGTAACTTGATCTTATCGTTAGTACTTTCCAACTTGTCTTTGTAGAGCAGCTTACGGCAATACCAGTTCTGCCTGCTGATGAAATGGATACGTTGGCTTCGGAAATTCAGCTGTGGTACAAGACAAGGAGAACACTCAAGTTTGTATTCAGCTGTGCGCTTCTTTGTGGGCTAATTGTCCTCGCAATAAGTATTTTCTTCGCGACATATTGGTACTTGGAGTCACCGGGTCCATCATCCATAATGCCCAGAAACGGATCAACGTACTATAATATACACATGTGCGGACAGATGGCTAACATGCCGTTAATGGTTGTTGGTAAGCAATGCATAATTTCCGTTAATTTCGGCATTCGTAAATGAGTATACATCTGTGATCTGTGGTGCCTCATGTCTGTCTTATGGCTCTTTTCATAGGCATGCTAGTATTTCGACTGTTACCTAATTCAAGCCTTACAAGGGTGTTGCTAATTCATGGATTCACATTTGTTACGTCATTTTCTGTGTGCACCATGTCTGTCTACTATGCAACAACTTACCATAAAACTTTCACTGGAAATGACTTGCATTTTTATAGCATTCATAGTTGGATTGGCGTGATTGTAGTGTCTCTGTATTTGGTATCTGTAATTACTTAAACATCTTCAAGCAATATGTAATATGGCCTTCAGTTTTATATATCAATCACTTTGTCTTTTAAAATACTGGTGCAAATACTTAATGAATGATGATTTCAGATGATTAGTGGACTTTTGGTACTGTTCCGTCCTACAGATGGTATCAGAAGGCTACATTCTCCAGTTTCCATTTTAACATTCATGGTGTGTGGAGCTTGCAATATTTCAGGGATTTTCATTAGAGCTCTCATTCAAATGGGGTGGGTACTGATTAGAATTTAGAAGAATAGAGTATTACCTCTTGATTGCGTTAATACTGATAAGTATAATATGCGTGGCTGCAAATGCATTAATTGATGTTGTTACAATTATTTTTCATAGAGCGACTTATAGAAAAGTTACGATACCGAGCATGACTGTGAACGTGTGCGGTGTGCTAATTTTATTGGAATGCATATTTTTGAGGCTTGGAATTTCGAACTTTCTTTACAGGCGACGCCCAAAACCCCAATGGTGATATATATGTAAAAATCTATGCAAAAATTATGCCGGTGTCAATTTGGTTTTTAGAATTTCAAACTA
>JAANSM010003159.1:0-13459 GCA_036850725.1 Orchesella villosa | reverse complement strand
CAAATATATTACACATATATAAATCACCACCACACAAACATTTTTTGAAGACATCTGCTGAGTGAATTGATTTTTTGATAATTGTAGCATTTCCGCCAGTTTTTTAAGTACTAAAAAAAGAAAATAGTACGATTACTTTATACCAACTGCTTTATATATATTGCTTCCGGTTTTTATTGTTGCTTTTTTGTAAACTAGATGAGCTTGCTTTAAATGTTCTACGATATATTATGCTTTTTTATGGCTATCCCTCAGCTTCTCTTAAATCCTTCCCCTTTACTTTCACCTCAATTATAGAATAGAATTGCATCATTTGATCGATGCCATGCGTGCGTCTCAGTCTCGTTCTTTCTTGTCTCATGATTATAGTTGTGTATGTTAAGTTTATATGTAGGAATTCCATAAGGACGGTACACGGTAGAAGTTAGAAGAGTTGATTGTTTGTTAAGTAATGAAAAATATTTATATCTAACTAAATATCAGAGAAGAAATTATAGATATTTTTAGGTGATCTACTTTAAACTAACCCGTCTTCTTGAATGTCTTAATTGCAAGATATATGTTGACTGTATAACTTTGTGTGTTATTTGCTTGCAAATTGCCTTGGATTAGGCGAATCAACGTGAGGAGGAGTATAAGACTCAGATCAAGATTCTGTCCACACGGCTAAAGGAGGTATCAGCCAAATGCGTTGATTGATAGTTGATGCATTGCATTGATTTTTTAATAAGCGCTGTTTACTCTCTCTCTTTTTCTTTCTTCCTACTTCTTTCTGTGCAGACTTGATAAAAGTGACAATCATTCTTTCAAGACGAACCTTGACAGGAAATGCTTGTAGTAGAGAGATTTTTAAAGGAAAAATGAAACTGAACCTTTCAATCATTTCTTATATAGCTTATCGTATTTATCAAAACATTTCCACTGTTTACTATATACTGACGACCTATTTTTATGTGGACAGTCTTTCCAAACACCTCCTAAAGTAGTTGAAACAACCGACGACTACTTCCTCAGTAAAATAGCCCTCATCAGTAGTGATTAGTGGGAAATACCGGGAATAGTAAAGCCATATAAAAGTAACATTGGAGAAAGTATTACAGAACTGCTTTCTGCTATACCATTTACCAAACTAGTCTGGTGAAGCTTTAAACCATAGACATATAACTGTAGAGTAGAACATTCACAAAATATAATGATTGGTAGTAGGTAATAGTGTAATTAAAATAGTTTAACACATGATCCATCCAGATGAAACATACTTAGAAAATCGTAGAAAATATAAATCTAGGAAAGTAGAAAGTATCAAAGTACACCTTGTCCTTGTCCAATTTCAC
Organism: Orchesella villosa; assembly: GCA_036850725.1. NCBI lineage: Eukaryota > Metazoa > Arthropoda > Collembola > Entomobryomorpha > Orchesellidae > Orchesella > Orchesella villosa. Next base: position 12,125 of record JAANSM010003159.1, on the reverse strand, counting down.
CTAGTTTCACCCTTCTTCCTTTATCACCTTCTACTTCTTTAAATATCTTCTTGAAACTTTGTTTGAAATGAGTTAAAATGGTAGTTTTATTTTCACAACTTTTTACTTTAATAATGCGTGTTTAGCCTCCTCATATCTATTTATCTGTGTGATTTGTCCAGTATCTTAAAGGGAGATACAATTTTTGGTAAGGTATTCATTTCGACACAATCACCTCACGCGTTATAAGGCATTACGAGGGGTTTGCATAGCTTTTGTTCTCATCTCATTCACACTGGTTTAAAAATTAACGATAGGTTTGTGTGTGTATTGGCATTCATCACTTAAAAAATGATCACTAAATGTGCTTTTTTGGTGTGTTTTTATAATATTAAGTAGATATAAATATACTTCTTTATATAATCACCCAATAATAAATCCAAACTAATTGGTTTTGTTTAACATTTGCACGGTGTGGTGTTTTTGTTTGATTTTATGTTTGGATCACAATTAAAAAAAGGCTTCACAAATGGAAGAAACTTATTCGATGCAGTTGCGTGCTCTTTCTGATGCCCTGAAAGAAGTAAGTACTTAATACACTACACTGAGCTTCCGTTTCTCACTTTGCGGGATAAATAAAACAATGCTTTTACTATTCAACGGAAGCTGTAACTGAAGAGACACACATCGTATTCTAGTTTGCTTACCAAAACTGATGCTTTTTTTACTTCAGATTGCTTTCATAGTTAATCGTCAATCGTATTTATATATTGACTTATAATTATTATCAAATGTACCTGATTCACATGAAGATTGTTTTATTTTTTTACGAATCAAGTTGTTTGACTACATTTTCTGTTTGAACTCTTTTGACTATAATGATTATAGCCTTGGCTATATACACGGACAAGAAAGTTTGTGCTTGTGTTGTTTCCTGTTGATTTTGGATTGAAATTTGAAATATTGACGGTTTTGTTGCTGCCAACCAACATTCCACAAAACACATAAAAGACATTATTTGCTCGAATGACTTGCTTTCGGGAGATATTTCTCCCTCCGACTGCAAAACAATTACGCTTAGCTTATATTTACGACTTTCTCTCCACTTCTAATTTGAATTGTAAACTAATATGACATTTTAATTGGGGAATGACATAGGCTGAAGCTCGTGCCGAATTCGCTGAGAGGTCCGTGCAGAAATTGCAGAAGGAAGTCGACAGGCTGGAAGGTATGATACTTGTTGATTTTTTACTATTAATAACTTTTTTTCCATATTATTATATCAATGTCATCTTTCGTAAAAAATAATTTTCTTATTATGATTCATTCACTCATATCTCATATATACGTAAATATTTTCTCTAATTTGTGTACTCATAATCTGCCAGATAATTTTATTAGCTCTGTGCAAATTTATGTTTGAACAATTATTTATTTATTATTATTATTAATGACTTTTATTTTGCTGCCATATGTATCGCGCGATTTCAGTTCATTTCTTCGTCAATTATTACTATATATTTCGTAATCTCTTTATATTTATACTTTATATATATATTATCTAAATCTACGTTTATGTATAGATGATTTGATTGGCGAAAAGGAGAAAAGCAGATTACTAACGGAGGAAATGGAGGCCACTTTGCAGGATATTCAGAACATGTATTAAGTATAAACTTTTCAAATATAGCCAAACAAAAACAAATTTAAAAAAGAACGTACAAAAATGCGTAGGTGGTATATAAAGATGGTGGAGGGGCTATAGATAAAAAGCCAAAGCTTTTCAATGCGTTCACACCTTTTATTGTCTTGCGTGCCAACAATACTCCTACTGCATGTAGGAGTAAAAAAGATTGGCAAATGGCTTCTTGGGGAATTCCAGTATGAATGAGACAAATCTTTAAATTCTTCAATATTGTATTGTATATATTTTATCCCATTAGATCTTTTCAGTGGGAAATAGCTTTTAAAATTCACTTTCGGGAGAAATCACTCACGGTGGCTTACATTTCCTTTGCTACTGCTACTGCACTCTTGTAATATTTTAGCATTATGTAAAAACCTATCGTATATATATTACTAGCTTCAAGTACAAAGCAATTCTTCCTTCTACTGCTGCTGATGCTGCTGTTGTTGCTCAAAAGAAATATTTTATATATTTAAAAGATACATTCCATCAAATCACTAAAAAAATGCACAATTTGAAACGGTAATAAAACTGATTGTACAGATGAGCTGGTTGCTGAGAAGGAGAAATACAAGGCAATTTGCGATGACTTGGATGGAACTTTCTCCGAACTCTCTGCATATTAAAAAAATTGGAGTACACCTGCCCCCTTCATGTTGTCCCTCGCCTTCACACCTATTTATCTTTTAAAAAAAATTCTTTTTGAAAAAAATTCGGAAACCCCTACCATGTTGAAAATTTCCCTTTTCAGTATGTGTACATAATTTTTTCTCTCTCTCTCCATTTTTTACAAAAGCAAAAAGTATATTATTATATTATTTGACAAGCCTTTTCCTAATCCACAGCAAAATTTATTATGATTTTTAATTTTTCCAGTACATTTTGTCAGAATTAATAGGGCTGTGTGATGATCTTATTTTGCAAAAAAAAAGTATTATGCCCTCAGAATTCTGGTCCTGTGAGTTGCTGTTTTAAGATGATATATAATATTATTATTGATAATGTAACCCACTACGTATAAGTATATATATACTCTTTTAATATATCGCGCATATATCGAGCTTATTTGTTTTACAATTGCCAAATTGCCGCAGAGAAAGCAGGTGGCAGTATAATGGCATATATAGGTGCCTGGATGCTTTCACAGTATAATATTTTCTAGTGTAACTTTGTAATTTCGGGTAGTAGGGCTATCATACTCTTAATTTAATCTCAGCTCAATTCATTCTATCTGCTTTTTGGTGGTATTTTTTGACTGATCACGAATGAGAGGAGGTGAAGTTGAGGTGACCCACTTTTTCCACTCTCCTCTCTTTCTGGTCTGGTCAATGTCTAACGAGTAATTTCCAGTAAAAAGACTAGTTGTTTAGCTATTCATGTTACTTATATGCTGTTGCAGACGAATTGGTCAACGAGAAGGAGAAATACAAGTCAATTACGGACGAGCTCGATGCCACCTTCTCCGAGCTCACAGGCTATTAAACATGCCGTCCATTGCTGCTTCCAGTTTAATTCCGTGCTCGTTCACTTCACTTCATCAATTAGTGCTCTTCTCTCGTAAAAACATGTCCTGTCTCCTGAAAATTGAGTTTGTTTACAAAAAAGAAGTTCTTATCCCATTCTCCACTCTTTCATTTCACCTATGTCGGTGTCTCAATGTATTCGTCTAAAATTGGTTCATGTTAGTCAGACAATTTTTATTTAATTTTATTTTTTTATTTGTTTCGTGTTCCCCTTACCTCCTCCTCAATTACCTTTGTTTTACTTCATGTTTTTTTTTAATTTCAAAGACTTCATTACTTTCTCCCTTTACAACTTTTAGGTTGTTGGTACAACAAAGTCTCCCTGTGCTGTGGTGAACGATATTTATATTTGTTTTCCCCTACTGTTTTATATATATATTTTTTATATCCTACACCTTCATTTATATATATTACTTTCCCTTCTCCGTTTTTTACTATTCTTCGCAATGAATGATAAAAATGAACCCATCGTACCAAGTCGATGATGGTTACATTGCTTTCCCTTCCACAACATTCATAAATGGTTGCCCAAATTTTTGAGCCAGTGCTAGAAACCCGGTGGCACTGCAATGGACAACTGAAACTGGAATGTGTATATCTCCTCCCTTGATTGAGCACGTTTTTTATAGAAAGGACTAGATTGCATTTCATGGCTTGCACATCCCTTTCTGCAAATTATTATGATAGTTTTGTTTCTATCCTACAATCCAACTTTTCTACTGCTCCAAAATCGAAGCAGACTTATATTTTACTCTAGAGCTTATTTCAGTGAACATCTGTAGAAACAGAAGTTCAACAGATGCGAAATAGCCTATATATATTTACTATATACAATTAGAAGTATTATAGCTGATAGCGTATTTTTATTTATATACAGATATTATAGAGCTGTATTAACTTGCTTTCATATATATTTTCTAGCCAAAAAATAAGATATGTATTCTTATTTATATTATCTTTTCTGTTTGAGTGTGTGTGAGTGAAATATTTTCGGTGCGTGGGCTGACGCAGCTGCTTGAGTTAAATTTTTTTTTGAAGATTCGCTTTTATTACGATGAAACGTTCTCTCATCAGAGTTTTACTCTGTGATGACAAGGTCAAAGCTAATCTTTCCTTTTTTTGATGACATTTCAGATGAATTGGTCAACGAAAAAGAGAAATATAAAAATATCGCGGACGAAATGGATCAGACATTTGCAGAATTGGCTGGATATTAGATGGAGCTTTCCTTCCCTACTTTTATCAAGGCAACCCACAATATTATAGACGTACTACTACAAATTTAATGCAAAAGGAGAAAAAAATAATAATAAGCAACCTACCTACCTATATCTCTACCTACCTACAAAAAAGAAGAAAAAACCAATTACTATACTACTTCATACTGTATAGAATTTAAATATATATAGCGAGGCACATAATATATTTCTCTGTCTGTCTGCTGTATAATATCAGAAAGTAGCTGGGGAAAAGCATAATTTCTATCTCATCATTGTTTTGTTTGACTTTTTTTCTAAAAACATGGAAATAAGAACTCTCTGTCTCTGTTCTTCAACTCTTGCTATTGAGCTGATTACTGGAGAAAAATGTCTTTATTTTTATTTTCAATCTTTTATAAATATGATAACTCTCTCTCTCTCTCGCTGCTGCCATATCTATCTATCTCTCTCTCACTCACATATATGTATATTTTATTTCTGTACTTTGAATCCACACGATTCTCTCTTCGCCTTTTTCGGCATGAGCTTTGACGAGGCAAAGAGTTGAGCCGTTCATTTTTGGATCAGGACCAGGTTTTTTCCGTTACAAAACATCAGAAAACTGCCTAAATCTCTCTCTGTCTGTTCCATTCATTCTAACTTCTGAAGAAAAAAAAATCAACACAAATCTCGCTCTCAATATATAAAACTCTTATCGTCATCAATCACTTCTTCTTGGAAACGGTCTTGTTAGCAGAAACAACAACTCAAATCAAAAAAAAAGTAACGTTATATATACATCAACTCATTCAAGGGGGTAGTTCAACATAAAATAAGACCTGGGAAAAAAGTTGATGCTGCTCTTCTTCCAAATCAAAAAAGGGATGTTTTCACTGGTTTTTACATCAAAAACATATATTGACATAATCTATTTATACGGGCTGCTTATTATTCAAACATCATACTTAAATATAATAATTTTCTTTTTTTTGGGAAGCTCTTCAAACTCCAATTAGCAGAGCTTTTTCTTTAATCTACACACACAAATGTACGATATATATATAAACATCTTTATATTGTATTGTATTGTAACATCTCATATATAACATTGGATTTTACAATATATTTCATCATATATATAATAACCAACATCAAAAGTCGGATCCAATTCTCGTTGCAATATTTTACGAGAAACGTTTATAAACACGATTTTTTTTGTTTGTATGGAAAAAAATATGTAGTATCAAAAATACAATATCACCTCTGTGTTAGATACGTGATTTGCACATTCTTCGTGTAATTGATTGTATATCATATTATCAATTATTATTATCATAATAATTATTATTTAAAAATGGATTTTGAATTTGAGGACACGATTATATACATAATTATATATTATTACACGAGTAAATTATTCGCGATTGCATGACATGAAATTTTTGATTGGAGAAAAATGTGTCTGAGGAAATTATTGTTTCTTCTTTTTTCTGAATTTTTTTTGCGGCAATGAAAAAACAATGGCATTGATATATCCCTTGGTAGTTCAAGGTTCATATTAAGTAATAATAATAATGTTAATGTGTATTTACAGGAAAAATATTTAATAATTATGATTGTATCATTGTGCAAGTCATTTTTTGTTTCTTTTTTGCTTTTTTTTTGTTTTTTTCTCCTGAGTTTAATGTATTCTTTACACATATATTGCTATTTACTACATTATATAATAATATACGACTGCATTCTCAATTTATAGAATGAATTTAAGGATGAATTAATTAATAATTATTGTAATTATTGTTTGCTAACATTCTAGTTTTTTTTGTCAAGTATTTAATTTAATTTAATTTAATTTAAACGACACTGTTTTACTCTAGAGATGATGAATGAGAGGATAAAACAGGGGAGAGGATATGAAAAAAGGAAATCTTATTTCGTGTGTTTTGTTTAGTCTGTAGCATGTAATATACACAATAATATTATTAATGAATGAAAATGAAATGAATCACAATATTACTATTACATAAAAAATAATATTCAATTTATGATGATGATGATGATAGGAGTTATATACATTTAAAAAATAATATACAAGAAACAAAATACATAAATACATATATGATATATATGGTTGTGTACTGGGTGACATCAGACATTAAAACATGAATGCTGTTATGTTTATCTTTTTTTGCTGAACGTAAGCAATTTTCTTTTTTATTATTATTATGGATCAACGATCGACGTATATCACCAAAAAACCAAATCAAACATGTACGTTACGTGTTACTCAGAAAATTACAAAGTGGCTATCAACATCACACTACCATATTAAAGTACATTATATATTATAAGATTAGATGAAAATGGATTTATATTTTGACTGAGAATCAAAGAAAATCTATAGGATTTTAATGTTACAATGCATAAATACGGTATACATCGTTTTTCATCTCCATTTTAATGATATTATATCAATATCAAAAAGATCAAAATCTTTGCATGTTCACAAGATATATAAACATTACATACTTTATTTCATATATTATATAGTATACAACAACCAAAAGATGCCAATACTAAGAAAGCTCCTTCTCTTTTTGTTCTATTTATCTCTGCTGTTTGCTCTCTTTCTGATTATATAAAAAAAAGCTGAAAAGTTTTTAGATGAATTTAAAACTCGAGAAAGAGCACAAGTCATCTTATCTTTACGCTGATTTTCTCAAGCACTCTCTGCTTCAAGTACTCTCTATTCTGCTGTGCTGTTGAACTTTAAATGTAATTTGTAAAAAGGAAGTTTAAATATTTGCGTACCTTCAGCAATATAAATATAGTATGATGATGGATGACAAAAGTATAACAGCATTTTTTTGCATTTAATTTGTGTCGAACAAAAATTCTTCCATCAATGTCAAAAATGTGGGGAAAAGTTTGAAACAACAAGTATGAAAGAGGATGATGGAAGGAAAATAAACACAAGACAAAATGAGAGTTTTTATGCATTTACTATATGGTTTATTAATAGAATTTTTAGCATGCATAACGTTTTTGTGTAGACTCTACTAAAAAAACTCTTACACTGTTGTACTTATATATATATCATATATAATCTCTGTATAATGTATGTGTATATGTACCTTTATTTAATCACATTAATTTATTTCCGTGTGCCTTGAGTAGAGTTGGTTCTATTGAGTCGTATACACATTATACACACACTACTTGTAGGTCGTCAGGAAAAAAAATTGAGGAGGAAGAAAAAGTCTCTTATGATGATGATGTTGACTGCTTGTTTGTTAAAACAGTTTTTCATTAGGGCTAGAGCTAGAACAGAAAAAAAGTAATGAAAAAGGATTTTTAGTAGTTACAAGAGCACTGGGATCAGCATAATTAATTATTATGTAGCTACTATATAGCTCACTATATATATTCTGTAAACGCTATATATGCAGCTACTGTAGTGCACTGTGAGCAAAAGCAAGAAAAACAAATTCTCAGCAAAAAAAAAGTTTTTACTCTTTAAAACTTTATATGTATAGATAGATTTGACGTGCTATTTTATAACTACAAATTATTAGATCAGTCAAGTCAGGCTAGAGAATAATAGGTCACAGGAAAAACATTAAAAAAATGCTATATTAATATGCTCATGAAAAATATACTACTTAAATAATATGTGTCTTCAGTTTTCCAACAAGATGTAAAAAAAGTCATCCATCATTAAAATCTAATATAAAATACTTAAATAAAATATGTGCATAATTATTATTGACGCTAAATCTTTTTTGTTGCTGTCAAATCAAAAATACTACCAGAATATACCTTTTAGCATTGTTGAGTATATACTATATAAATATATACATTTAATTTTATTATGCGGGCCATGTTAACGTGTGTGTTTAATGTTGAATGCATATTGTACGTAAGTGAAAGTGGTAGTGTGTGGTGGCAAGATGATTATCCCATAGCGGAAACTATCTGTTAGAAACAGAAAGGGAAAATGTAAAATACTAAATTGTAACTTACGCTATTATAATATACATTATACGTGGCTTTCCAGTTGGATTTCGTGTGTGTGTTTAACGAGTGAGTGGTTTTTAATTGAGCTTTAAGTTTCAAAAAAATAAATTTATATGTAACGCCTATAAACTATCATTAGATAGTTAGAAGTGTGTAGACTGTCTAAAACATAATAATAATATACTTAAAAACAAGAAGTGTTGTGACATCTAAAAAAAGATACTTAAAAGGATACCTTCAAAGAAATCTTCTGCCATGAAACAATATTAATGGAAAAAAGTACTATTATATTGATCGTAAGTTTCTCAACAAAAAAATACCATGCTATATAAAAAAAGCTTTCAGTTTAGATATGAAAAAAAAATTAGTTGAAACATCAATGAAAATCATATAACATCATGGACAAACCACTGTATTAGCTGATAAAATGAAAGGAAAGAATAATATGATGGTTTCTGGTTGAAAAGAAAGAAAAGGGAAAAAAGCATAAAGGAATATTTTGTATTGCTATATATATATATATATATGACATATATATGATATAATAGAGCCAATTCTAAGCAATTATTCACACACCTGTATAGAAAAGAAAGCAATGAGTAAACAATAAGTTATGATAATACAATCCATCTTTCAATTTAAAACAGCATATAACAATTGTGTTGGAAAAAGTAGAAAAAGCTTTTGAGTATACAAATTTACATGAATCTCCCAGTATACACACACACGTAAATTATAATGACTGCTGATAAAATATGTAGCTTGTAATACTTCAAAAAAAATAAAAACTTGACTGCTACCTTATATAATAACATATTAAGAATGTATTACAATATACCTATGAAACAGTGCTGAGAATTGTGTGGAGAGATATTTTAGCCTTTTCAAAAACAAAAAAAATACATTATAACTAGATATGTATATATCATTATACATTTGATGTTGTAATTATGAAATGCTGCTGCTGCTACACTATACTTCATTTAATGATGGTTATTATATGATCATAATAATAGTCATAATGTATTGTTTACAATTTACAATCTTTAATCAACTATATATTATATAGCTTAAACTGCGTTCGTACTTGCAATTTTGCATATAAACCTGCTCTATCTAAGTTGGTACAGAAGATGATGATGATGATGATCTAGAAGAAGAATTTCTTGATTATATTAATAACTTGACTTTCTGTTTGTCAGCCAATAAAGTGGTGTCGTGATGATTGATTTGATATATAAAAAAAATTATTATGTTGTGCGAACAATATATCTGTTTTACTTTCAACTTTCTGAAAAATATACATTTTTTTTGCTCTGAGCTGGATATTTTAATATGACTGACCCCCTTTTCATTTTGACACTTCTCAATTCTTTCTCGAAAATACACGTGGCTATATATAGTATATAAGAATCTGCTTTCTTTGTTGAAATTTTTCTTTCACTCTCATTTCCTTTACACTTCCTTCAAGAAGAAAAACAAAAGACAAAGGCAAGCCAACGCCAAAAGTGAGTCTTATGATTTGCTTTCTTACATACAAAATCCATCAGCAACGTGTTCTACTTTCTGCCTCGTTTATTTTATTAAGAAGCACACCAGATAATAAAAGTCAGCTGAAGAAGGTTGGTTTGGTTCATTTCACTCAGTTGCATACTTACAAGTGCCGGTATGGAAATATTTGTTTACACATGCATAAATCTACTTTGATATGGAACACGAAGGATGGAGAGAAGCTTTTTATTCCAGCCTTTCCCGATGAAATCACAGTCTGCCCGCACCCACTTTTATACAAACACGAGAATCATTGACTCTGCTCAGCAGAAATCATGCATATAAAAATCATGTCAAGAAAAAGCTCAAGCATAAAATAAAAGCATCACAACAACTGCACGTTCACTTAAGCATTTGGTCCTTGCTCTAGACTAGAGTGAGAGAGAGAGAGAAGAGAAAGGAGCATGAAATGAACGCATTCCCAAAAAGTGGTGACTAAGCACTTGTATGGAATCCCCAGGAATCACGATGCTGCTGTACATAATGGTAGCATATTCCATATGCAAAAAAACTACTACGTACTTCCTGTTTGATCCAGAATTTGCAAACATATTCGCGAACCATTTATATTTATACTTCCTTTCACTGCGTGCATATGCATCATATACCAATATTACATATGGGATACAGATTTTATCCTTTTGGATATGAATGGCTATATAGATTTATAGTATCTTTCTCCCTATGCCTGATGTTTTTTTGTGATGCCTACCCCAAGGAAAGGAGTGAATTGTAAGAAGATCCCACTTTTCGCTGCTGCAAAGAGATCCATACTAGTGCAAAAAATAAACAGGTTATACTCCGCTTTCTCTTTTACTTTCACTCTCTTGCCTTAGTATGAATGAATGAAAAGGGAGAAAAAAGGATGGGAAATTTCCTGCGCACATCTATCGATTCCTCTTCCGAAGTCTGACGCAACTAAAAAGCTGGGTGCTCATGCTGAGTGTTGTATATGGTAAAGGGGGGAAATCCCTACAAATGTATCATCATCATCATCACATATCACACATATGTAATGTAACGGACAATTTTCTCTCTTTCTCTCTTGTGATATATAATGTTACATTTACATTACATTAGGGCATATACTCTGTCATATTGTATATTCATGATGGTTGTGTGACCATATTGAGTTGTATTATAGTTTCATTATACCAGCAGGGCATGTTATGATGCCTTTTCTGTTCAAGTGAAAGAGTAAAAAAGGAACGAATTAATTTGTGTTTTTTGCAATGTAACAGTTGCAGTTTTTCGTTTCTTCTTTTTATTGATGAACTTGAATTAAAAAGGGATTATATACCAAAGACATCAAGAAATCTTTGGATTACATACAGGTTACAACAGTTATATTTGGAACAGTTATCAACCATTATATCAACATCATCTTAGGGAATTGGGATTTGTTCTAGTGGGGGAGAGAGCAATAACTCTGTGAAAATTCTAGTGTCAATTATATCATCGTTAACCAAGGTAGTGCCTTGGAAGCGAGGGGATAGGTCAAAACCAGCTTTGACTGAGTCACCTTCTTCAAATACTACTGGTGTCGTCGAACACAGCAGCTGACTACACGGTTGGACCTAGTAAAAGTCATCCTGGACAATGGTGCGTCACGGTCAAGGAGACGCGGGCCCTGAGGTCAAATCTACGCCTCAATCAGCGGGTAAGTACCTATAAAAAATTTTGTTAGCTCTTTGCTTTGCATTTGTCTCAGCTTATGAGCAACCATAATGAATTCCAAACTTTCATCATATGATGCTTTCACCAAACCCACATTTTATGTTGGCTTACCATAAAAGGAAACATAGCCAAGGGCTTATTATGCAAAGCATATATAACTTGAAAACAGTTTTTTAAACACTTTTGCCCACCACAAAACCAGCAGGGTGGTTGACATTGATAAAATCGGAGTATGTCTGTATGTGACAACTTGGAAAGTTGTTTCATTGGTGGTTTATATATGTGTAAAAACTTATTGACTTTTTGGCTAAACCAATACGCACTACTATATAATACGGATGACATCTTGTTTGCTAGTAAAATTAGGTTGACAGATGACATTTTCTGAAATAATCAGACCGTAAAATGTGTATAAAAATACTTGTTTCATGTTCCATCAGTTGCGGTTTTACGCTTAAATAACTTTGTCTAGCAAAACATTTACAAGAACAT
>JAANSM010003158.1:0-13459 GCA_036850725.1 Orchesella villosa | reverse complement strand
GTGTAATAGCGTGGCTTGGACTCCGAGACCCAGCATTTTTCTCTACAGGCATTTTGGAACTTGAAAACAGGTGGAACAAGTGCGTAAGAGTCAGGGGGAGATAATATAGTGAACATTAATTAAAAATGTTAAGTCGTTGTAGAATGAGAGACAAACAAAGTTGATGCAATACATATGAAAACCCCTTCGTATATATAGCGGCAGCATTAGCGCTTCCACACGACCACTTTCCTTTCCTCTTCCTCTCATCTTCATTCTCATTCCTTTACATTTTCCCTTTCTCTATTTCCCATCCATTTTCTCCTCATCTACACGGTACTGGGAACTGATAAAAGGGGGCGCTGAGATTCTCAGATGCTGTGCACAACTTGGACAAGCTGGCGTCGTCGAGTGAGAATGGGAAAGCTAGCAAAAAATAAAATTTCACTGCATTTCCCCACTCATTTCTCCTTGTTCCACACAGGATCATCATGAGGCAGAAAATTCGGTGTGCCCTTTTTGCAACTATACATATCATAGGATCCATGCCACGACCACCGCCACCACCACACACATACACAGTCCATCTCACATGAACACACACACACACACACACTCTCAATGTTTTCTCTATTTCGGCGGCTCCACTCTATTTTTTGCTTCCTCTCTTTCTCCTCTCTCCTTCCTTCTTTCTCTCCACTTGCGTCTGCTCAAAGCGCCGTTCCCGCATTTTACTGCATTGCACTAACAAGCGCAGGCAAGAGAGAGAGTGGAAGAGGGAGAGAGAGCAAAAAACGTAATATTAGTGAAGCAGTGTAAGCTCTCCACAAAATAACGCTGAACCACACCATACCATATGAGAGATTGAACAAAATGTCTCAAATATTTCTCGAAAATATATGGCGGTAGAACTACATAGTAGTTGTACAAAGTAGTAGCATACGCTCCATATAAAACAAAAACTGCTTCTCTCCATCATATTACAACGAGCTGGATAGTAAGTAGTGGGAGCAGTAGTAGTAGAAGTAGTTGGAGCACCAACACACTACCATAAAACATATTAGCATCAAATCCATACCATTTCCCCTCCTTTTACTTACTTGTCCAGCCAGATACACTTTCTCCTTTGGAAAAGAAAACAGCCACCTTTTTGTGTCCGCCAAAAAAGAGAGAACATAATATATACATGTATATTTTTATCTGGATATTCTGTAGAATGGTCTAGTTACACATGCAAATCTCTTGTTATAATACATATATGTATCCGCATATATCATAGTTGGATAGCTATATATAAAAGAATATATCTAAGTTGCTCGGGATAATCTTTTTTTGAGCACATGCAAAACAACAGGGCATGTTCGTTGAAAGGGAAAAGATGTTGGTCCTTTTTATGGCTAAAAATGTTGTGAGAATGGAAAGAACATGATGTGCTCACACAATTGCTACTATGACTATTACTGCTACAGAAAAATGTATGTGTATACTTATATTGTACTCTTTTACAACCTCTTTCACTTGATTGGATATTCAACATATTATCCATTTTATTTTTTCGTTTTGAATTCACATTTTTTCTCTCCCTCTCTTGTACTCAAGCTTTTCTTGGTTGGGAAAAAAAGTATTTTTATGTTTGGCTAAAGAATTTGAAAAAGTGCAAAAACGTAGGTTCTTATACTCATTCCTTGCTACACCTGCTAGTTTCCTGTGAAGGAGAAGAAAAAGAGAAGGAGTTTGATATGGCACACTTACACACATGTGCATTTTATTATACTCATTCCCTTCCCATTCTTGCTATTGAAAGCATGTGTTGTTTTCGTGCTATCCAACATTTTGAGAAGGAACCAAAGATTCTCATTTTTTTTGCCGAGCAGGTAGAATGGGCTATCAACATGGAGGATGTGTAAAACTGACTTGTTTATTTGTTAATTGAAGTGTGCTGTAGAAGCATTGGAAAAATGTATGTGTGTTATCACATCAAACAACCTATCTTCTCCCTATATGTATTTGGATATGAGTGGTGGTCTTCTGAAGCCTGTATTAATTAGAGCTGTTGAAGTAGCAAGACGAAAAGAGGACGATGGGATCATGATGATGAAGCAGAATGAAGATCTGATGCAACGAGTGCGTACTTAAGTAGCCAACCAAGTGAAGAGAAAAGCTCTTATACTGCCACTCTTGCAAAGAACTTTTTCTAAAAAAAAATTGTGCTGAGCTAGAATTTTTAGCGTAATATTTTTATACACTCAGTTCCACTCCCTGGTTGGGTTAAACTTTTGGAATTGTTGTCATATCGAAATCTTTCCTAGTTTTATATTACAGTAGGCTAGACAAAGCAGAGTGTTAACTCATATCATAGATATATAGAGGGAAAGGGAGCGTTATAAGCATTATTCATTTTTATTGTGTGTCTGTGTGGGAGGGAGTGAAAGATGGACATAAGAAAGAATTTCTGGAAATCAACCCTACTCCATATATTTCCAGTTGAAAGTGAAAACTGAAGGAGTATGAAGGGATTTTTAGTCACACTTGACTAGTTGATTTGCCTCTTGCTCTTGCTTTCTCTCTCGCTTTCTCCATCCTCCCTGGGAAATATGTGCTTCGGTTGACGCTCTGTGACTATTAGATACTCATCCTTGAGCGGGGAGCACATATGTGGGAGAGGGATACGGAGACATGGATGTATTACTTACATTGGATTGCATTGCTTCCCTACTCCACCAGTCTTTGCGACATGCGGCTAAAAAGACAATTCCTTTTTTTCTCGCTCCTTCTTCCGTCTCCCTCTCTCTCTCTAGTTCTCTTCGCTACTTCCCAGTTTTCATCATCATCGTCATATCTATGACACTCGAGAGAAAGTCAGATGAAAAAGAGGGAACAAGGTTCTTAAGAATGGAACCATGGGATGGGAGTGTATGGAGGAATGCATGCATATTATGTATGTTATGGTAAAAATACGCTAGCAAAAGCATTGCAATGGATTACTTTTCCCGAATAAAAATACAAATACGTTAGTTTTTGGTGGGTAAAGATGACTCAAGACGACGAGAGGACGGGGACGATGAAAATGCAATGGAATGAAATGGTGGTGGTGGTGGTGGCGGTGGTTGGGAATGGATATGAGAAATACTGTTGCCTTTTTTCTCATGACGACGAGCACTACGATGTTGATGATGACGATGATGGTGGTGGTGGTGTTGAAAGTGCCTCCCGCAGTTTACAAATGGTTTTAGTCAAAATGAAAGCAGGGCGTGGTCTTCCATCCTAAATAGAGATTTTCTGCAGATTCCCTTTCTTTTTCTCTCTCATTCCCTCTTTCTCCTCTTGCTTTCTCTTCTGTCTCTCTCTCTCCATCTGAGTCTTTTACTATCAGTCTCTTTCCCTATTACTCTCAAAATAGATTTTTTTCTTGTATCATCGATCTCCCCCTTTTCTTAGTCCCTCCATGTGGCTCCCAGCAAAGGAAGAAGGGAAGATAAACAAGGGAACAATTGCAAAAAATATAGTTGGTGAAATGAATGTTGCGTACTGGATACGCAGACAGTTATATAAACTTTCATGCAGTCACTTTTTCTCACTCATTATATACTTGCTCGATTGTCATTGTCATACACTCACAAAACAAGTGTTTCATATCTACCCTTTAAACAAAAAGAGAAAGAGAGAGAATTATTTTACTTTTCATAAATTTGCTTTACTCATCATCAATTCATTAGTGTCATCAACCCAATATGAATTAGTTTTTGAAAACAAGTCACTCGCAAATTGGATTGTGTAGTCGCTTGAGACTAGACACAAAACAATATATTGACATTATGGCATTTACTTTCGTTCTCTCCTTTCGAATGCAATATATAGGTTTGTATATTTGTGTGTAGCAGACTTTCCCCATGCCATATGTAGGGTATACTATAATTACGGAGACAAGAACATTTTTCTTATTTTTCTTGGCCAGAGCTCCAATATAATAATCAAGTAACAAGTAGTCATCTTCGTCTTTCCTCCCTTTTCATCCAACTTAGCAAAATTTTCATTGACCGGAGACTAGTAAAGTATAAGTAGTTAAGAGAAGAAGGAATAGAACATAATCCAAAACAAGTTGGACAGTTTTTTTTCTTCTTCTTTCCTTTCTCTCGCCATCCTTTACTTGTCCATGTTATGTTGGGATGCATCGTTAGCACATACTTTTTCCTATTTGATCCTATGAGAAAGAGCCCATCACAACGTTTAACTTTCTTCGGTACTACTACTACTACTTTGCTATTGCTGCATCATTTTTACCGCTTCGATTCACACGTTTTTTTCTTCCCTTTTCCCTTTTCTTTCCCAGAAAAGGATACCAGTTTTTTGTTGCAGAGTAACCAATGAATCTTTGGCCGTTTCAAGTTTTCTCCTTTGTACATAAGTACATACATATAATGTATATGGATACGAGTGCAACTAAACTAATATCTTTCTTGATCCTCGTCTTTTTTGTCCCCTTTTTTTCTCCTTCGCTTTCACCCTATCCAAGTATTTATTATTTTACTTGGCATCAATTCTCACATAAAAAAGGAAAGTGGAGAGGGAACAGCAAGGGGACAACTTCGTATTCTCATCTCGTTTCGATGTGTATTTTGGTATAATATCCACTTGATTTTTTAACGCCATAATGTATTATGTGTAGTTGTGCCATAAAGACAAGGGCGATGTCGTGATGATGCTGTTGCGTCTTCCTTCAATCCAATTTCTTCCTGGCGTCGATTTTGCATAGCATTTTAAGCCAATTCCTATCATATGATCCTCATCATGGTATTCCTGTTGCTGATGAACGTGTCGTCGTTTTTGTTATATGGATATTGATAGTTGAGGGGGAAAGTTTATAAGGACTTTCAGTATAATTTCTAAAGAAAAAGTGACGGAAACGGCAATTGTTCGAAGTGTCAACGCATCTCATTCAGCTTCCATTAATGATTTAGCCTATCCCCTTAAACATGCCTCTGCTTCGAAGATGTTGATGAAAGTAGGAATTTGTGACTGTTTGAAAGAGTTTACTACAATGGATTCAATGATTTTATTCTAAAACTAAGCAAGCGACTTATTTATTCATCGTTTTAAGAATAAGGCGCATTCGATTATTAATATTATAATGCATTGCTTAAGCCGTTGGACAAGATTGCGTGAAATTATTTAAGCGAATAAACTGAAATAGTTGGTAAGGAGTAAAAATAATATTATTACACTTGGGTTTGATACTATCCACAGTGAGAGAATAGACTAAGAAAAGTGCACATTTCCCCCGTGATTTGAAGTAACTGTCAGAACTGTGAAAAGAATAAAGAAGAAAGGAGAGTGTATCGGAAAAATTGGTCCCATCCCAGGAAGGAACCAATTGTTGTAGTGTAGCAAGGAACCATCACACAAGTCTATATGGACATTGTACAACTGTGTGGGTTATTCACAAGAAAAACTATGTAATCTGGAGATAATATATTTCTTGCTAACTGTATTAGTCAAAGCACATAGGAAAAAAATAGGAGCACCATCTTCATCACTTTCATAAATATGAGGAAAGGCCCACTTTTCCATATATTATTTTCTCTCAAAATGCTCAAGCATGGACAAATGCCACACACACAACAAACAAATAGTCATAATGATTCATCATCGCCGCACACCACCACCTCGCCATTATATAGGTAGATTTATGAGCAAATACACACACATATATATAAGTAAGTATACATGTGTGTGAGGTTGTGCACACACAAAACTGTAGGTACTTACATACATAAAACATTTGGGTATTAAAGGCAAAGAGAATGAGAGAGAGGGAAAGGGAAAATACACATGAAATATTGATTACTTTCACCGGGCCGTCTCCCTTTTTAACTCTCTAGTGTGCTGTCAAAGTCAATAAATATTTGGAGGATGCATGCAATGCATGCCCACATAAATACATACTTTAACATTATGTACACATGTACGTACACACACACACATTGAATAAGTACAAATTAAATGGATATACACAATCATATACCAAGAAAATCCATTCACACCGACGTCCAAATATCTATGATGATGTGGACGACAACGCTTGTCCTGATAAGCTATAATATTTGCGCATACCTATATTATAGCAATGTTGCATGTGGAAATACAATACTATGTACATTTTTTTACAACTTGTAAAATGAGTAGAAAACTAGTTACATTGGACAAAATTGCTGCACAATGTTCTTTTATCATGGTGGTGACCTGTTTATATGAGCTGAGCGTACAAATATTAACTATGTTGTTGATGATGATGACATTACAACAGCTGTGCTCCTCGTGTACGATACTCTGGTGGTGATAAGGGTCGCATAGGAGCGATGGAAAGAAATTGAGGCACAAGAATTGTATCAGGTTATATAGCATGAAAAGATGATGGTGATATTGTGTTACCTGTATGTCACAACGTAAGTGAATTAGTTTCGTATGGAGTAGAGGAGCAACCAGCTAGGGATATAAAACCTGGTCTGTCGGGTGGCAGAAACCATCCTGGCAATTGCCACTTTAATACATAATCTACGGTCAGAACCCTAACGGGAAATCACTATTACAATCTGACAGAACGCAGCTGCATTCTGACAAAATGCAGGAAATGCAAATAAAGGCAAGTGTTACAAGTAAACGGAGCCTAAACCGATACTCTTGCCCTACTACGGCAAGAGTATCGGTTCTTTCGGTATCCGGTATTGGAATTAATAGAACATTAATTGCTAAACTTGCATATATACATCCAAAACAAAATTTGTTTCATCAATGCATACATACAAAAAATACATCCAAAGACAGACATTAGCCAGAAGTTTTTTAAATATTTAAATTTCGACTCACAATAAATATTTGTTTCATAAATCAAAAGCAATCTGGCCCTAGCTGAAACATCGCTAAAAATTTAATAACAAATACAAATTGATAAAATTTCAATAGAATATTACATTATAGATAGTTCGACTTGACTTGTAACTAGTACTACTTTAGTACTACCATTTGACTGTGTATACTTAACCGTTAAAACTATTATTACCATCAACATAAAACGAAAACCAAATAAAGTATTCGTACGGTATATCTATAAAAAATGATTTAGACTTTAAAACTACCACCATTTGCCACATCGCTTTGTCGTTAAGTGATCGCGAATATGCCAGAAAGTCACACTGGTTTTTTGTCCATAAAATTCCTGTTTGTCCAGGATGGGTTTTTAATTTGCCAGGATGTGATCTGCCACTAAGACTACACTTCATATGAAATGGTGATAAAATGAGAGGAAAAATGGAAAATGATACGCGTAAAGTCCACTTTCTCTCTCTTTCTGTATAAATAAATGCATGGGTGAATGTGTATAATAAATAAACATGTTCCTCCTTCCTCTTGTCACGAGAAATCACTTGATATAAATAATGTGTTGTGGGACTGCCATTATGTAAGTTACTACAGCCGTATATAAAATAAAGTTGCATAATATATGCTCAAATTTTCCTGCGATATGGTGTTGATGATGATGGTAGTTGCGTGCATTAGGAATTCTCCTGTTATTCGATTTATTACGTATCCAATGCCGGATCTATAATACTTGCACACTTTATTTATATCCGATCAAATGTGTATGGTATGAAAAAAGTGTTTGCTGTAGGTTACAATACTTGATTATGTATGTTACCCAAAAAAGAATGACATTTTTCAAGGCTCAAAGCTTGTTCCGTTGATGCACTCCCCCTCCATTTTATTTTTATTTTGAAAGTTTGGAGGAAATAGCGATAAAACCAAGGAACAACCACACCATTATGATGTGGTTAACTCATTCACTTGATTGGAGGCTAAGGAGCACACCAATCCATATATGAAATGAACTCCTGATGCATTTCTGCATAATCAGGTGGAAGCCCAAAATAATTTAACGCAAACCTGTAAACTTCCCCATCGAAAGGAGAGGAGTGAGCTGCCATTTATATCCTAGCGTACCACCACCACTTTGCCAATAAGCTAGTTGAGTGAGTGCATCAACATCAATGGAGGAAGAAGTCATTGGTGAAATTAATGAGGTTAATAATGATCCAAGAATAAAAATCATTTTGCTCGGCCTGCATCACACAAACTCTTTGAAAAGTTGAGTGACGTGTGTGGGGCTAAAGGAGAGAACTGTGGGATTTCATTGACATTTTAGTGCGACACTAAAAATTTATATATATGTCATGTTTAATGAGAGAAAGGTGAGCTTACAGCACATTTCGTGGCTTCCTTTTTCTAACTAGAATGCCAACAGAGATTCTGATGAATAAAACGACACCAATTTTAATATCTTGTCGACATGAGTCAAGGAAAATATCCGGACGTCATGTTGAGTGTCCTCAATAAAAGCCTAATACAGTAGTTAGCACACAGAAAAAAATAAGTAAGTTAATGAACCTCAAACCATGTCACTAGATAGACAGAGATTATAATCTCCCCCAATTCCATTCCTCAACTTGCCTCCAACAATATTGGTTAGCATAATAATCTCAGCTTTCTATCGGAATGATGAAAATCTTAGAGCTCTTTTAGTTCCACAGTGATTCAAGTCTTTTTCTGAAATAGGATATTGTCTATCGAAGAAAATGAGACTGAGTTAGTTCTTTCTTTCGTCTTGGTAAAAAAGGCGTGTACGGTTTTTTCATCGTCAGCATTACATCGTCAAACCATTCATCGACTCGAATAAGTAATATGAGAAATAGCCATTTCATCGACAAATTCAAAATTGGCTTTGTTTTCATAAACTTACGTAATTAATAGCAAAATAATGCCTATAACTTCTTTTGTAGAGTCAAACATTCATATATGTTTAGTTTTAGTTGCTGAAAGATTCTTTATGACCGAATACAAATGGTAGTGAATGATATTTCGCCTTCTGCATCCATTTGAGATACGATTCAGAACCTACAGACTGAATATATTAATGTTTGTGGGTAGATTTTGAAATCCATATAGGCTTCTTGTTACACACACCAGTGATCTTTAATGCCAATGTATTCCTAAAACTTTAATTTTTCAAAAAATAAAAGAGTGTTTTTCTTCGAAAGAGAAAACAAGTCCTTACTAACTCTTAAATTAGTGTTTCAAGAAATACATGTTATAACGTGATGAAAATTACAAAATTAAAAAATCTATGATTTGTTTTTGGTTTGGCGATGAAATGATCAACGACCAAAAAACCTACTCTCAAAACAGGAAGGTGCACGTCATCTTCATCAAGCTCCATTGTAGAAAAGGGAAAATCCTCTTGATTTTCTAGATGGAGGAAGCATTAGGAGTCGTAAATATTTGATAGGATTGGTAACAACTCGTGTCTGTCGATTCATTCCTCTCTCACATCACATCCCATCGCAATACAATAGAATAGAATCCCATTGAATGATAAGAGTGGGACTGAGCTGAGCACAAATAGTGAGTTTAATGCGTGGAGAGAACTCCGCTCATGAGACCACTATGCGGCTCTATACGAACTTACATTGTATATATACACATACCCATTTTAAGCTATTAGCCAAAGCTATGTTGGATCACTTTACGCCATAACATTTTTTTTGTCTCACACCACACCACCATCCACATTACTTATCAATGAAGAGTGAGGAAAAGGAGAATGAATGAAATTGGGTGGTAAATGCCCATAAACTCTGAAATATCCTCGATCCTTTCACTCCACAAAAAAATCCCGACTTCCTGTCCATTTTCCATTTGATGGCTTTGTGGTGGAACCCATCCCTTCAATTAGAGCTGAGCTAGAAAAAGCACGTTTGCGTTAGTGTTCACTTTGCTCTACATACAGGAGGAATCCTCACATATCATGTACATATTATGTGTGAGGGCTCCCAACTATGCAAGGCTACATTACTATATCTCTAACTGAAGGATAAATATAGTAAGATGGGATCCCATTGGTCAAAGTATCTAGTGCCCAATGATGTGTGGCAAGAGAGATAAAAATCTCATATATTTTATTTGACAGTGTGGATGCATACATCATCACCTGTGACATATTGCTTCTTATGACTCTTATCCGGGTTGTGGTGTCTTGCACTTCCTCCATCTGTGTGAGTTCCAAATATCCTCAAATTCCCTAGCCCCTCCGTTACTTCCTACTACTCAAGAAAACCAAGGCTTCCACAACTAGTTTCCCAACCTTTTAGCTGTGATGCGACTTAAGTGAGTCGAGGGCTTTTTAGCTCTTGACAGATTTTCAAACCCATTCATCCTTCCCTTGGCTTTTGCTTTCATGAGAGGTTTCCTTCTACTCTCCCTTTCCCACATTTTCTATTGAGCTACCTTTCTCTCCTCATTCAAAATTTGAATAATGTTTGTATTTCCAACAAATGCTGAAATATGGAACAAGTTGTAGACTCAAATTTATCGACTGTCACATTTTCCTTGGATTGACCACAAGCAAGAAAATTGGACTTGTACAAGTTATGTATATATATGTATATATATAAACATCAAATCAATGCTCCATACGGTTCTAAATAATCCACAAATGGCCATCGATTATCAAACCCCTGCATGAATTCGTGAGAAAAGTGTAAAAAAATGTTGTACTCCGGATGATAGGAAATTGGATTTTTCTTCTTCTCTAGTTTGATTTCGTGTGTTTGATTCGGAGAAAAAACGAAGGTGAAATCTGAATGAATGTAATATGCTTTCACGCTCTCCCAATTTTCGTCCCTACACACTCTAGCCGCCAGGTTTCCTGGAATGAGAGAATGAAAATGTAGTTTATCATCAGGGTTTTCCTATATAGCATCAATCCTTATAGCAGGTTATTATTATGTTTCCGTTATACCATCTAAAAGTATGTATATGGATGTCATGACATGCCCTGCATTTCTTATTGATTCGTTCCTCAATCAAAGCCATTGAGTCATAATCAATGTGTACGTACGTACATGCAATATAGCAATGTTATTATATCCCCCATTCCATTCCTTATAATGTACGTCGGTCAGCCAAAGGCTAGCTGTTTAGTGGAAGGAAATAACTAGTGCATTCCGCTATCATTATCATCACATCACTCTCATCTCCTTATAGAAAACATGAAAACTGATTTTGCCTCAGTCATTCACTACCATTCTCCTGACACAATTTACCTTACTTTTTCCTCGCTCTCTCTGGGTTTTGTGTATTGGAACTGATAGCTCTCATGTTGCGTGTTTTTCATTACTCATATTTTCATATTTCATTTTTCGTCCGTCTCAAATAATTTCCCCTTTTTTCTTTTAAAGCCACCTGCATTCCATTGAACACCTTCTACTCCTCATTGTTCTCGGGATGATGAGTTGGATATTACTTATGTTATGTTGTGATCATATCAATATGGCATGTATTGGTTTCATCCTAATCCTTTTGGAGAGAGAAAGAGAAAGAGAGAGCCGCATTGGAATAATGTGTATAAATTTGTCAAAGAGCTAAAGCATTTACGCAATTCAACGCCCACCCTATTTTATCACCAACGGAATGGGCAGGAAAAAAGCATGTAATGGTGTGTTAGTTGGACAAAATAAAAGGTGGAAATGGAGCAGAGCGAAGGAGAAAAGCCGCTACATATTTTATTGTATCAGATAAGAAAAAATCACATTCTTCTCATGAGCTCATGTCAATATCCTCAACATAGAGGCTAATGGAGCAGCGAGTGGCTTGCATGTAACAACATCAATACAAAATTCCTTTTCGGGCTACATTGTACATCTATTATTGCAATCATCTCAGTAACTCAAACGTGATAAACAACAGGGAAATGGTTTGGGTGAAATTTGTACACCAATTTCTATATGCTTTTTTTATTACTTAGAATATACGTTTTATATTTGTAGCCTCTTTTACCTACTCCATTTTTATGTATGTATCAGTCTTATCTTATGATGACGATCATCCCCATGGCGTGTCGCCCCAACATGATATGATGAAATTGAAGAGAGAAAGAAAGGGCCTTTATTTTTTGCATGACTTCATCTCCTTTTCCACTACCAATACCACCTCACTCACCTTTCTACATTTGATTCCTTCTACGTGGTGGGACCAGAATGGGCACATTCTTATTTCATATTCCCGATAGAAATTGAGAATCGAGTTTTCTTTGTGCCTTCATTCCTAGATGATGTGATGTGATGCGATATGAACATGAGATGAGGTGGGCACACGCTCATCATCAACCTGATCATGCTCATCATGCATGAGCAGCCACATTGTCTTTTTGTTGGAATGGATTTCTTCCCAAGTGAGAATGATTTGCATATGAGATCAATTCCACCCTTTCCTCCTTCTTGCATCTTGCTAACAACAACCTCAAGGTGGGAAAAAGAATCAAGGAGAGGATGTACAACTAGTAAGCCAAACCACAAAGCAAACTACGTAGCTGGAAACTCTACAAGGATACCACACCACACTACTGAAGTCGACAAACAAACGAATTAATGCATATAATATATATTTTATAAAAAGTTCACGTGTATCCATTTCCATATTCCACATATTCCTAATATAATACTTATATACTTGCTCTCTCACAAGGGAACCAAATATAACAAGAAGGGAAATAAATAAATAAGTAAATTCATGAGGAAAAATAGTAGCATGGAAGAGATGAGAATGAGTCTCCAAATGTCATGCGATCACATCACACCACGACACACTACATACACATAGAACAACAGGAGACAGGAGATATATAAGTGTGTACTTTGCAACTTTTACTTCATCTTCCTTTTTTCAAAGGAGATAGATAGCTACAATTTACATAACCGTACTATATCCCTTCTCGATTCTTCTACTAGTGTATTATAGGAGATAAGAAAAATCATAAAAAATATATTAGATACATGCATATAAGTATATATATTTGTGTCGCTTTTTCTAGTTTCGTAAGAAACTAACCAACCACCTAAATAACATAGATCTTATCTATTTAAAAAAATGTCGTTTGTTCTCTTCTTATTTGGTAATATGCAGCACAAAAATAAAATATGTTACAACCGTTCAAAAAGTTTGCATCACCAGTTAAAAATATCTGAAATGATGGGAAAAGTTTGAGGAGAATGCGATTGGCAGTAGCCAATTACATAAACTTGGGTTTTTTCTTGGCCTTGAGTGGCGGTGACGAAAACTGAGGTTATAATTGTGTTTTTTTGCCCATATTCCCAATTTAGTTTTATGATTGTGCAAAAGTATGAGCGTATGTGAAAGGAAGTGAGAAACTTTTCGTCATGAATTTTCATTATCCTCCCGATTTTATTTGACATTCTTTGGAGCGACTGTCATAAAATACGGGCCTTCATAAATTACTCAACACGAGTGTAAAGTGAGACGAGTCTAGGAAATAACGTCCAAAACAAAAACATCCAAAAGCAATAACGTCAAAACTGAAACGTCCAATATACAAAAACGTCCAAACCACAAAAATGTCCAAAACTAATAATGT
>JAANSM010003157.1:0-13460 GCA_036850725.1 Orchesella villosa | reverse complement strand
GTAGGTCACGTTTAGAATTCAGTACAGGAGTGCAGCTGTTTTTTTTATGCTCCGAGAATCACAATCAGATAAAGTGAAATTAATCAAAAATCATAGAGAATATATATTCAGCAATTGAAAAAAAAATTGAGACTCGTACTTTCAGAAATGATTAGTATTAGTATATCCCATGGGATCCCCAATTCCCAGACACACACTACTAAAATAGTAACCCAGTTTCCTCTACAGGAGCTTTGTCTTTGTTGCTCGTTAGTTGCTAGCAATTTCCGAATATCAAACTTGTACAAAGTTTTAACTAGTCTCGTAGTCTGAGTAATATAACATAATATTACCATGGTCTGACAATGAACGCAAAATGCAACGACATCCAAAAAAAAAGTGCTGCTACTAAAATCTGACTTTTACTACTGTTCCTCATCTTTCGCTAATGGATAAAACGCCTTAATAACATTCATCTTACTCATGTGCTCAAGTCTGGCACGACGCGTAGACATGACGTTACGCCACGCTAAGGGGATGTTTTAACTGGTCAAAAGTACTGAGAAAACGATGTTACAACTGATAACTTAATTCACGAGGATGGATCTGCCTACTAACCGCAAGAGATATGAATATACAACTGACATAATAAACATATACATAAAGTGCACGAAAGCGTTAGCAAGATAAAACCTTTTTTTTTACTTCTTTCTTTTCGTCGTCACAGATAATCTGAATGGTGGGACTAGCAAGCACAAGCATTTCATATCTTATTGCCAGAAACGGGATACAATGATTATGATCCATGATTTAATGATAATGATCATCCGTTCGGAGGACGTAAAACATGAGTGTAAGTATGTAAGCATCTTCGTCTTCAAATGCTAACCAACCATGCAAATGTCTGTAGTAAATTTGGATATTAAAATTTGCTTTTAGCTTTTCTGCTAAAGTTAGCAGTTTCTACATAACAAAAAATTTACAATAAAATCGCTACATTATTGCTTGCAGCTGCAGCGTTTATCTGTATGTGTGTTAGCACGAGCTCGAGCATCAAACCAAAGACCAGAAGAGTGATAATGCAGAACGTTAGAGAAGAATTCTTCTGATAAGCATATGTGTCCAAGCATAATTTCTATGAAAAGCTTCAAACTTTCATGCTAAGAGCAATCCTACAGCTGTGCCAATAACCGTGCATTAAACAATCTTGACTTTGACAGAAATGAGAGAGTTCACAGTGTAAGTAGATACATTGTTGCGCCTTTGTTCGATCACATCATCTTCTCTCTCTCTGTTTTTCTCTCTCAGATGGATGGATGAAATGGAAGAGCAAAAAGCCAGTTTTATACGTCAGAAACAAGTGTGTTGCCCCACCATATATTATCTGCATGACTCAGAACCTGCAATTCAATTTTCGTTGAAGAGAAATTTAAATTATAATATGAATAGTTTGTTCAACGTTATTTTATTTCCCTAGAGGATAAAACCATGCATACATCTTCCTACATACGTTTATGTTTGACAAATCTTCCAAATAATAATCCGCGTAGAGAATGTTTCTTTCATAGAATGTTGTACCTCAGGATAGCATTCATATCTGGAGAAATGAGCCGATAAAATTTTCAGAAGCTTACTCTCTCAGAGCACCTATACTCTTGTGAAAGCTTTTTATTAGGGAATACTGAATACCAACTCCCTAAAACTATATAAAGGATTGTCCCCCAACGGATGGGTTTATACGCAAAGGATATATAAAGTGCTTGAATTCATTGAATGAGCGTAGTTGTGTCAGTATCAAAAGTAAAATGTAAATAATGCAAGGGCTTACATGAACTCGAGAAACAGTGGCATCAAAATTTCATGCGAAGGTACATTCTGCAAGGATATACTAGAAATATTTTCTTTTGAGCATCATTTGGTATTGTGATCATGATGATGATGATGATGATGATGGGGATGCCTAACATTATCATTTCTGAAGCTAACCATAGAAATATCACTGCCATTGGTATATATACGCAGAGCTACCAAACATTATTACAATATATCATTTGGTATTGTGATCATGATGATGATGATGATGATGGGGATGCCTAACATTATCATTTCTGAAGCTAACCATAGAAATATCACTGCCATTGGTATATATACGCAGAGCTACCAAACATTATTACAATAATCTCGGTTGGTTGAGGCAAAAAATGGTCAAGATTAAAGCTCGTTGCCATACAACATTCCAACTTAAAATCCAATGAGCAACTGTTATAAGTGCATGTACGTACATGCATTCTAAAGCTATTCTGATTTGTGATACAACATAATATATATGCATTGCAGCGGAAAAGGTGCAGCACAACTTTGAAAATCCTACTAAAGCAGCACCTGTAGAAAAGGATTTTTTAACAACTCATTGCTGCTCTACACGATAACCATCCCAGAGAGCTAACAGTTTGACTCTTAGTACTTGTATACGGAACACAATTCTGACTACCAACTTTGAACGTGCATACCAGCATATTTTATAGCACCATAATATATATTTCTAGTTACATACCTTTGCATACCTGTTCACATTTTACCCCACCAACACCTTCCTTCCCTATCACATCACACAAGAGCATACGATACCAAACCACTACCTTCCTTAGCATTTTTGCAGAGTGAGTGTTTTTAAGGCTATTTGTTGGATGGAATGCAGAGAGGATGAAACATAGCGCCTTAAGCCTGAGCTATTCAAAAAACCCTTTCACAATGCTCCTCGCTCGTCTCCCAGTCAAGTCAGCTTAAAGTATCAGGCATGAGAGCAGTTGAAAATGGTTTTGTAAAATATATGGATAGCCACACAATCGTCGATGCCATGCGAGAATGAAATGAGATGTAGAGTTAGAGTTAGAGTAGAAAGGAGGCTGTGTGTTGTGTTGATATTAAGACCCCTGGTAAAATGATAAAACCCAAAGGTAATAATAATAGTGTAAGTGAAGGATTTCGTTTGTCGTACTTGTATCCACGTTCATACTTTAATGTATGTATATACCAAATAAGAGCCGACGACCACTACGCTTACGCTGTAGGAAAGTTGCTCACTTTACTTTATGTCATGGAAACTTTGTGTATAGGGATGCACAGTGATATGGATGGATTGTTGTGAATAACTCGCCTACATTGTTCACACAGGTTTCATTATTATTATCAATCAACGACGGGATATTCATCTGCTGACGGCACTATACACACCTGACTGCATGCTATCTCAATCCGCTTTCATCGCTATACATTATGTTGCCGTCCATTGTAATGGTTTGTACATTGTGTAGCTTATACTACTAGTA
Source organism: Orchesella villosa (assembly GCA_036850725.1). Taxonomy (NCBI): domain Eukaryota; kingdom Metazoa; phylum Arthropoda; class Collembola; order Entomobryomorpha; family Orchesellidae; genus Orchesella; species Orchesella villosa. The sequence goes on along the minus strand of JAANSM010003157.1, from coordinate 10,152 downwards.
AAGCTTCTGCAACAAAAGTGGAGGAATAGACGGTTTAAAAACGCGTCAATAATGCAATGCGCTACATGTTTATATAAATTTTGTAATAGGATAGGTAATATTATCATTGGAAGGGTGGTAGGCAGGTGGAATTTCAAATAACTTTTCTCTTTTTTCATCCCTTCCATTTTCTCGATTTCATTTTGGGACATCAACAAGTGACGATTTTTAAAGGTAATCCTATACCATACTGCTGATCTACGCATACACACCAATTTAAAACTATGTATATATACGTACGTATGTATGCATATTGTATATATTTATATGTGTGTGTTTAATATAAGACCCACTTTTTCTACTCCTCATCTTAATCATTATCCTCATCGTCACATCACTATCATAATAATCAACTTAATAACTCTAGTAGTCGCGTATTTGTAGAGACAGCATCAACAAATGTGGTTTGGGCTCTGCGTTTATTCTTCCTTTTGCAGTAGTCGTCAATGCACATGTTCATCTTTGTTGAAGGCTAAAATGAAAAGAGCAACAATAAGACGTGATACAAAATATAAATTACAATAATACTTTTGCATGCTCTCAAGTCCTCCAACCAACCACCACCATCAGTCAGTTCGCCGTGCTGCTGATATACGATTTGATAGTAGTGTACGCATTCCTCAAGTGTAAGAACAAGTATATAAAATATATATTACAATTCAGACCACTGGTTGATTGTTGTATAAAGCATTTGTAGCAACAGTTGGTCCTTATTCTAAGACTACTATGTTGGGATTTTATCGTTAGCTCATTATTCGAGCATGCATGGGCTCTTACACACGTCTTGATGTAGTTTCAAATGTGGTGTGAATGAATAGTGAGCAGCGTCTGACAGACCTCATCTCTTTCAGAAAATATTTTTGTGGATCCCACTTTAAAAAACGTGTGTGCTGCGTAAGACATCAAAAAGTTTGGTGGACATTGCATTAAAAACGGACTCAAGTGATTACGTGACACGTCTCTTCTTTTGCATTCCCTGTACGGACGGAAACATATATTAAAAGAGTACAATAAGTAGATATACCTTACTAGCACAAAATAAGCAGACCAGAAGAAAAAAACCTGGGCCCAAGTTGTTTTGGTATTCATGGTTGGACACTCATTGTTTGTGTTTTTATCAAGTGGAGGATGTGTGCTTGTCTCGTAAGTGCAGGAGAGAGACCAAGATTCTCCTGCCGTGATAAATAATAGTGGGACAATTATGGAAGGAGAATTACATACATGTAGCATTTCAGTGCGCCAACAACAGTGTACTCCAATGATATTAACTGCCATTTCCTCTCATGCAACTTTTCAACTATCGTGTCCTTCAGTATTTGTCCAACACTGAAGTTTTCAGTCAGAGACAGTCACGTTTGCAAATTAGTCTGCTCAGTATGCTAATGTCGTCAAGAAACTAAAGAACAAAGTCCGAATTTATATTAAAACAGAATATTATTTGCATTTTAAGCTGACAACATTTAGCTCTAGACAGTCTCTTACCCTCTCATTTCTTTAAGTCGATGGAAATTCCATTATCCATGTGTATTAAGTACATACAGTATGCTAAACTTCAATTCTTTAAGTCGATGGAAATTCCATTATCCATGTGTATTAAGTACATACAGTATGCTAAACATAGTCTACTTCATTTCTACTAACTTTTCCTAATGTAAGTGGACCAATCACATCGTAATATATTGGATTATATTTTATGTGCGGCAAGACTAGCAACGTTTTTTGAAGTGAACCTCAAACAAAAACAATACACATAATATTCTAAGGTATCGCTTCTCATTCTCGTCTGTCGTTGGAACCACAACAGTCAATAGTGTGGAATCAGTTCTTTCATCACCTTCACTACCTCACTACAAATGGGCAAGAAGTAGCCATCGGTGGTTTGCCTAACTAATGATTATATTCATTCTGCACGCATTCACCTGCATGCCTATAGTAATCTCCATCCTGAAGGAAGAACTATTTTTTGGCTCTTTTCCTCATATTTCCTATAATCGTCGGCAGTAAATCCTATCATTTGTGAATGCATACATGTATAGGTAAATCTTGTACATTTGGTTTCGTGAATATATTCGATTCTGCAACAGCTACTTGTGACACTCTCGGTATCTCGTTGGTTGTATGTCAATTCAGACTCAGTTGCAACGTTCAACGTTTTGCTGAGACTTGAGAACTTTTGGCAAAAAAAAAAGTTTGTACCATTAGCAAGTACAAGTACATATTTATTTGTGTATATATATATATTCTTTGAACCAAAGTTCAGCAAAGTGAGCGCCGCTGCCACACAATACATGTGTACTTTGGAAACTATTAAGTGAATGCCTTGGTTGAACAAGCGTGGTGAATGTATACATATATATACATGGGATAACAAAACTTCGAAGGTATCTACGGATTCCAAGAGTGCAAATAAAGTCAAAGGCATTAAAAATTGAACAAGCGTTACGTTCTTGGTGAAGGGACTCTTGTCACAAAAAAAACGTCTTTACAAGTGTAATTTATATATTGTGAGTTATAAAATAGCGCTGGTTTCAGGCTACATTTGTTTTGGTCCTTTCTAACATCATCAAGGAGGTGAAGCAGTGCTATAATTTTTCCGTTGTAATTTACAGCAAGAGGGAGAACCAGAATATCATCCTTTCATAATATAATATAATGACTGCTTATTAATGCATTCAAAAACACATATAAAGGGAACTCGACTCGAATCAGGAAATTGTGCAGGCTTCTGTTTTTAGCAGCTTAGTGTTGCAGTTTTAAAACAATAGTGCATATAAGTGGAAATAACGTAAGAGCCTTTCCGGTGGGAAATTATTGAAAAATAATACTCCTGCAAATTCTCACGAAGTCTTGGTCGCCGTCGCTAACAATTTCATTTTATAACTATAACAAAACCCCAACTCAGGGGTTGTTACAATATTACATCATATCAGGGAGATTTTTTTTCTTCTTCTACCTTTTTAATTTTCCGATACGCGTTTCATGTTGGTTTACATGTTATAAAAAAAATTTAATGCTACAGAAGAAGACCAAAGTACATAAGCATTAGTTGCAATAGTCAACCAACCCTTAGACAGCAAAGAATTACGAAGGATAATTCCAACAACTTCCTATGTAAGTACTAACCGCAATCATCATCATCAACAACAACAACAATATTAGCACTTTTTGCCTTTCCTTTTTGTGATGAAGTGAATGTGTGACATACAAACTATATAGCAAGAGTGGAGGACAAACAATACGTAGTAGGTAATTCCTTGAACATTTTGATTTTATTTCGTTTCGGTTATCCGTTTTCATTTCTCTATTACCATTACCATTAGCCATTGCTTTGCTTCAAGATACAAAAACCCTTTCATTCTACTTATGACTTTTGTATATAAAAGTACGCATGATAATGTTCGTCTGATGAACTCCAATTTACTTTTGAGTTCTGAAATAACCTCTTTAAACAACATTGGTAGTAGGTAGTAGGTAGTCTATACTAACGAACTAACCATGGTAAGAATGATTTACCACATGCTTTTTCTACGTGGTGCTGGTCAAGCTAAACATTTGGTAATGAAAATTGAGTTTTTCTTCCCTAAGCCCATTTTTTCAATTGACCCGTAACAAAAGTTATAGTTTTTTTGGAATTACAATTTATTTTGAGGCAAGACCAACTGAAATACTTTTTTATACCTGGGTTTCGGTAAGTTTAACTATCAACATGCAATGTAGTATTATGATATGACTATGACCTTGCATTTGCAGGCTATAGTGTTACTTTAGTACATGCAAGAAAGTCTGTGTTTCAAACGGCTGATTTTATTTGTAAATAATATGCACTATAAGCAAACAGTGAACAGAGAGCGCAATGAAACTTTATTCTTATATAGAAGAATGTTTTTGTTGGGTAAAGAATTCGATTGAATTTTATAGAAAGTTACTTTTTTTGTTTCTTTTTTCCATCATCAAGTTCGATATGAGGTAATCATACTATTATAACAAGTAAAACCTAGTAATCATAAGTAATTTGTGTAATGCCTGTTTATGAAAATACATTTTTTTGCTTCTATACGCATGCTCCTTCAATAATTTTATGTAGATCTTTGTTCGTTCATGTTGATTTTTGTTCAATTTAAGTTTAATTACAACGAGTTAATAAAATAACTCGTTAAAGGGAATGAAAAATAGTATGTGTAGAATGTAGACTTGCTTCAACAATTATTGAACTTTTGCGTTAATTTTATCTTTGTAATATTTTTTCTGGTTTCATTAGATTCATTATTACTAGCTTTGATAATGTAGTCATAAGTATCCATTACACTATCACTTTGAAATCATACACTACTACTTCGAATAATATAAGCGCGTTCCTTTTGGTTTTGTAGTGGTCGTTTGCAATTGTTGATTGTTGTATACAAATTTTGTTGTTTCTCTCTGCATGCTTCTTACACGCTTCGGGGAACGACATATAGTGCATGTACATATTATACAACTACAATCAGCAATTAAAATATATATATATATAAATGTATTTTTCTTAATATTCCAATTTGCTTACGTAGTTTTCTGTAATTGCTATTTACATTGCTTGCTAGAGGTAGTTTTGACGTAAAAGAAATGATATTTTTATAACATGATTACGTTAGTTTAAAAATTTGCAGAATACTAATCGCTGTAAACCGTATCTATCAGCTACCAACTCTCAGATTTTAGTTTCTCTAGTAAAGTTAACAATTCGCATTTCTAGAACCAACTATAAAAAGGCAGCCAATGGAATACCTACATGAAATTTTAGTAAAAGACAACTGATTTGTAGGTGGGAATTTTAAAGAAGATTAGTCAATCAATCAAGTGCTTACATCAGCAATTTTTCTAGTGAACAATCATTTTTCTTCCGTTTGAATACAATCGATGTGATGTTATCTCAGATTCAACATGACTTGATTTGTACTAATTAAATATGAATTAACTTGATGTATTAACCCTTCTAAATCTCTAATGTTAATCTTTAAAGTTGAGAGGAACTTAAGTAAGGCATAAAACGCGCAGTATTGCGTATTCCTTAATGATATTGATACTCCATTGAATGTTGAAGAAATATATCCTTATACTTCAAACACAATGACTGTAGACATTAAACGGGTCTTGAGAATTAGACAGTCTGATAAAATAATTTGATACAGTCAGTCAATTACCTTTTTGGTATTTTAGTAAAATGGAGTGCCCTTTATCACGCACCTGATAAATTAATTTTTTTTTGTGAAGTAGGCAATTTTCTATATAATAAAAGAAACTTAAGAAACTGAAAGGTCTAACCAAACAAGTCTTAAGTCTACCAGTAGTATTAGCATCTCAGAAAGGATTTCACAGTTGTCTTTTTATCTTGCTTTTCTAAGTATATTGATATATTCAACGCAGTAGTCGTAGAGTAGTGTTGTAGCATGATTGTAAATGATAATTTTTTTAGTTCCTTCAACCTTGCCCAATACATGAGGTCACCCCTTACTTAAGTATTCATTGTATTAATATTACGGCATTGTAACACGTAACAGTGAACAATTTAGATGAAGATGAAACTCGTTTTTTGGATAAGGTTTTACTTATATCAATTCATTTTCAGGGAATCCCGTTCTTCATGTTCCTGAGCCAAACCACCGTACTCGTAGTAGTTGAGGCCAAGCGTTCATTTCTCTCGACACCAAGCAAAAGCACCAAAATATCAACCACATCACACCACGTGAATCTATAAAAGCTATCAGCTACACCAAACAATCAGTTTACACAATAATATTTATTCACACCTTCACAAACGTCTCCATTCTCCAAATCACTTCTCACTTTTTTTTTACTGCTGCCTAATTATCACCGCACTGAGCTGTCAGCCATTTGTGGAAAACTTTTAAAATGATGCGAGGAATGAGTGAAGCACACTACGGTAATTATTTTTTTGCTGTTTACTATTTGTACATTAAAAGCTTTCATATTTGCTTAATCAATAAATATTAGTTCCGGATTGGTGTACCACAATTGCTTCAAAATGTATTAAAATATCAAATCCGCATGGCTAATTTAAGTTTACGAAAGTACCATTGTTTGAATTAGGTATATTAACAAGTGGATGGTCATTGACACACGAGTTTAATCTGTCATTTTACTAATTTGGTTCAAGTTGTGTTCTGATTATAAGGTTATTACAAGTCATTGTCATTATGGTTATAAATGATTGACAAAATCATGAGATTGTCCATGACATATTGATACAGAGAGTAAAATTTAAGGTATATTGATTGCTTTTAAAGGAATTGAATATTTTCCGCAAAAATTGGTTGTGCAACTTAGATTTTTGCAAATAGAAGGTATTCAACTCAACATTAACAATGTAAATGTAAGGAAATCTCTTATTGGAATTCCGAATCGTTGAATATTTGTGTCAGTGTCATTTAATTTATTTAAAGTTTGAGAATCGTTTTTCTAGAAGCACAAGGCTAAAAAATGAATTTCCCTATTTGTCTATGAATCAACTACTTCCTTTGCTCACATGTCGAAACCCAATAAGGGTTACTTGAAACCCTTTTCTACCACAGGTACAACATTGAGTACAACCAGCAAAGCATTCCCACATTCCAATTTGTTCTCTCCGACTTCGAGCTCTGCATGGAATAAGCCTTCTCCACAGTCACAGTGTTGACTGTCGATTAATCTACATTCATAAGGTTTAGGCATATGCCCGTGTCCTAAAACCGCAACCGATTCGCTTGTGGAGGCATTCAGATCGTTCCCTTTTCCTGTAATATTCTTTGCCACTACCAACGCAATTTGCAATGCAACCCTCTAAATTCACTAATGAGCTTAGGTCATTTTGATTAGTCAGGTATTTGAGTGCAATGAAAACTGTCATTTATGTCAGCCACAATTAATACTTTCCATGAGACCTCAGTATGTTTGTAAGCAGATACCGACAGAAACTCACCAAGCCGTATAAAAAGTAAAGATTAATATTAACTCTCAATGTTGAATGTATTTCTTTGTATTACTATCAACATCGACTATAGAAATAAGATAACTTTACAGTGTCGATCGCGAGCGTTTTTATTGCTAGGATTTGCCATTCACAATGTTCTTATTTGCGTAGCGACTCACGTACTTTTATGTGAAGGTGGATTACACATTGAAGAATTATTCACAGCAAAACGTAAGCTTATATATAGATACATGATCCGAAATGGTGATCTCCCTTTTGTCTCTCAGGTAAAACCATGTGTGTGTGTGTGTCACACACGGCAACAATTCCATTCTATTATACTATGCTTTTGTACCACACACCTCTTTATGTTCTTAGAATGGCTAGCTGTAGTAGATATTTGTTCCACAGTGCAAAAAAATGGTGCTAATTCGCATTAGTACATTACTCTAAGCACCGACGCTAAGTAAGGAAGCAAAAATAACATCATAAAGCCGTCGTTTCTTTGCATGATGTGCCTTTGTATCAATCTCAATCGCCGATGTGATGTTATTTTCGTTCAACCACATAGCTGTGGGTTGACTGTTGCATATAAGTAAAAGTAGGGCATGTCGAAGCCGATTTCTGTTTGATGCCGAAGAAATCCCATTTACTGCACAATAGTGTCTCTTGCACTTATTCTCCAACTCGATAGAATGATTTCTGTTCAAAAAAAAAAGTTCATTACTTTTAGAGAAATGACAATTTAGGCTTAGGAGCCGAGGAATTACGAACATGGATCATTGTCTAGGACTACAATTGAATGCTTGAGGTTAAATCGATGGGGCCTTAGCTCGCTGTTCTCAATGATCTTTTCAACTATACTAACTGCATTATAATGTGTTCCCACAAGACACACAAAAAAATATTTGAAAGTGAAAAGAGTCGGTTGCACATTTGAAGGTATACTTAAGTTTATATATGAAGTTGCAGTGAGCAACTCGCCTCAGTAATGTAGTGGGCAAGAAAGCACTAAACTGAAAGCCAATCTTTTCTGCATTACAGCGACTGAAGCAGCAAAAATTTTATGATGGTTATGTTGCAGAACACAGCATGATGTGTAGATGAGTAGCAAGTGTTCTTCCTACGCCCCTTTCTTACACCTGTAATAAATGCCATAAAAGGGCAAATATCCCCGGTGCTTAACGATTATATTTGTCATGTTCATAAGTCTAAATTATAGCGTGTAACAAATAGACATCTCACTTCTCTCTGCAGTCGAACACATCTTAATAAAATCCCGGTCGTTATAAAAGTATATAGGTATTCTATTTGGCAGATGTGTTTACTCCTCCACATATAAATATTGTGTGCGTGGTCAACATACATAAGCTTTTGTGCAATTAAACGTTTATAATAAATACATGCATTGTGTTTATGATGTGGCTTTCTAAAATTTGCCGAGATTTAAATTAACATGAATGCTAACTGGATGCTTTATATTTGTTATTATTACATGTAGTTATTATTTTTGATTGTTGACTTGAAATTCGCAACCCTACTTTTACTCGGAATGCGAGTCCTAATTCATTATAGCAACCTAATTTCCTTTGTCAGGTCGGCGTCTTTGCGTTGCATTTCTTTGTACATGTGTTACATTGCTGAAGCACTTGGTTCGAGCTACACCAGTTAAATGCAGACGAAATGTAGTCAAATTTTTTGATACTTGTACATCCTTGAAGTACTTACGTGGTATTTCATTATATTGAACGTATAAACGAATAGTTCCAATAATATACAAGAATTTCGCTTACATTATGAATTTATTATCACCACTGAATAACACAGATTTTACAGACTTAAGCCATTTAAACAGTCCAGCTGACTGATAAAGTATTTGATTAAGGTACATTGTATATGGCAGTGCATATCTGTACGCCACCGAAAACGAGAGAAGCTTCCAGTATGTTTTTGATAAAGTCGTGATTTTCTCTTACCTGTTTTCACTTACCTGAAACAAGTATTATGTTGTACATGTATTCAGCATTTGCATAAATTGTCACTGCCATTTTTATTCCATGATTTATCATGACGTGATACCTATCCGTAAAATGTTTTTCATAATTCGCTCCATGGGGAAGGTCCGAACCTTATAGTTAGAGATTAAGCGAAAATTAAATTTTCATACTACACGGTGGTAATATATTATGGGTTCGTGTGATGGTCAAGGATTTATATATATTGTTGTAATTCTATAGATGACGACGAGGAAATAAAAACCAAATCGAATATTACGCGTGGCCACTAATCTGTATTGTAAAGGAATGTACCATGACTTATCGTTACAAAGAATATTATTTATCTTTAGATTTTACAGCCTAACCTTAACCATCAATTGTATTCATGTACTTATATGAAGATTTAACAACGCTAACACATCAGTGTGTAAATGATGAGCCTATATAATTTACATACAACACGATAATACCTGAAGTATGAGATAACTGCGCCACAAAACCTAAGCCGGAATCTACGGTTAAACGTCATCAATTTGGTAGTCATTGCAAAGGCACGCAATCACATAATCCTTCCGAGAATGATTAGTATGGAAAGATATGCGAACATTACAACCAGGTGGAATGTAGTACTTATGTAGCTTTTTACTTGGTATGCTACATTATCGCATACACAGGACTCGATTTTTTAATTTAAGTTTCGAGTGTGTGTGTGTGTAATGCTGAGACTATACACACTTTACATAGCACGCAAATGTACAATATTTATCATCTACACTCAGATTTAATGTGACATGCAACGTGATTTCTAAGTCGTCTTCAGTGATTTTTCCTTGCTTCTTTTTTGGTAGCTGGATAATTTATCTGATAGTTGTTCCATCATGCAATGAATTCTTTCGTCGAAGATATAATATATAATATAGAAAAATGCACAATCGATTAGTAAAATTGCTTTTATACTTCGGAACTTTATTGACGTACAGAAAACAAAAACACATTAATTCGATTAAAGAAACTGAATGCAAAGAATATTATGATAGTACTTATGAGTTGTGCTAAAATTCACATAATTTTTTAGGTTTCATTTGTCAGATATGCGCCAATATAACAGCTTAATTTTTAACGGGAATACAATAAGAATATTTTTAAATGGTGATAGCATTGTACAAATGC
>JAANSM010003156.1:0-13461 GCA_036850725.1 Orchesella villosa | reverse complement strand
TAGCTGTCCAGGTAAAGTATAAGTGGCTTGGTTCATGGAAATGCTCATGGGATTCTTGAATAAATATTCCCAAAATCATTATTGAGTTTATAAGTAAATGCTATGCAAATTGGACATGTGTGTATGCATTATATATAAAGACGTGTATGATATAAAAACGTCTTTGATAAAGACCAAAAAGAAGGAAATACGTTCATAAAATTAAATCTACATTTTTCTCTCTTTTCAAATTGTCATCCTTCCAATGAGAATAACCAAAATGCTGGTATATATTCTATTCACATGATTCCACTTGACTCGTCTGTTCTCACAGATTTCACGATTTATGAGCGAAGAAACGGAAGCGAACGCTATTATGCAGCCGTTATTATGTCACAGTGAAAGAAAAGGGTTCTATTCTGCATAAATTGGCGCATATAGGCATACAAACATAATGTTCATAAACGATAGATGCGTATGAATGAACCCAATACTTTCGACTATATCGTTATTACGGCTGTGTTACGTTCATTGCATATTGTTATGTAACATTTTTCTCCGCATAAAAATTTCCCTATTCTTTTCCAATCTCATTTGTATTACGTAGAAAAAAGGAAAATGTGCAAGAATTTTTTTTATAGTTTTTTCTCTTAATTTTATGTTTCAAGAAGATGTTGCACAAGAAGAGTAAAGTCATCGTCTGGTCTGGTCTCCTCTGCCAACTAGAGCAACCAAACGATTTTCACTTGTATACTTTTATTTTTACTTATTATGTATATGCTGATAGTTATGTTAGTTCGTTTTGGGGGTAATAAGTCGATACCAAGATTATATTCATTTTATATATGTGAACTAGAAAAAAAGTGTGATTCGATGTTATGTACAAAAGTAGGAAAAAGAGTGGAAAAAGTTGTAGCAAGTGGAGCGAGAAATACAGCAGAGCAGAGCCATTTATCAGCCCAGAATTTACGAGCAAATTTAGCTGCATTTTTCCCTTCTTCTTCTTCGTATTCCATTCTATCTATTTTTTCTCACACCATTTTTTATTGCACTGCAGCAGCAGCACAGAATATATAGGCTCCTAATAAGGATTGGCACAGAAAAAATATTTCTTGCTAGAGAGAAATGGAGAAAAAGAATCACTCAAGCTTTTTTTACTGCGTCCATAAGAAAGTGATGTACGGAAGTTTAGGTTAGGCAGGCTGTTTAGGCTCTCAGTTTTATTTCGTTGGCGGAAGACCACACCATACCATATACCATATACTACCACCCACCACCACACTTTGATGAAATAATGAGTTTGTGCATAATATCATTTGTCTTGCTGTACACATTACCCAACTACATAGAAAAGGCAAAGCAAGGAAATACATAAATACATACATATAAGTGGATGTGAAATAAATGTAACCATAAACAAATACGCAGGCACAAGGGATTTCATTAAGAACCACTAAAATTTCGAATTATGTAAAGTGCAGCCAATACAAATTACTATGGGCTTCTGCTATAGTAGAAAGTACGTAGGAACGCATGTAGTGTATACTCGTAGTTGTAGGTGTTGCTGCACTTAAACTAATTTGAATAGAAAGGTGGTTCTAGTGAGTATTCAATTTAATTCAAACTCATAAGACAAGAAAGAACTTGAACTTGAGCTGGTAGAGTTAGTAGTTTTAGTTGTAGATTGTGTAGCATGTAGCGTAGTATAAATGTGATTCACAGAAAATATAACGATATGTCACATTTATATATGTATTTGTATTGCACAGTTGAACGTAGTGTTTGATAATTTCTCTCTTTTCTCTTTCACGCTCTCTTTCTTTGATGCTCCGCAGACGGATTACGAGATGCAAACTAAGATCATCGAAGAGGTAAGTTCTGTATTAGTATTCGGCTTGAGACACAAACCTTTATTTTGTTTCACTTAAACTCAAGTAAATTATAGGTTTCTCACACTTAATCTATAACCGAAATTTATGTAAATTTTGACTAACATAAAGTACAAATACATATTGTAAGCTTTTCCTTCAAAATGGGTTTTATGACATGGTGGCATGGAACGATCAATTCAATTTGCTAGATTGCTTCTTCGTTTGGGTTTTAAAATGGGATTATTATTTCTTGAGATTATTACTCGAGCAAATGGAAGTGAGAGCTTTTAAGACAAAGTGTATATTATGTACTCATAACGCTGAGTAGTTTGGAAGCTTGCTTGTGCATTTTCAGATTACCATACATACTGTCATGCTTTTTATAATACCTATGGCTAATTACGTTTACTCTAAAAGTCAAGAACATTTGAAGATGTGATACACAGGCGGTTCTTATAACAGGGACACATATCCGCGTACGTGTGTATATGGAGCAATCTCTCAAATTTAGTGGGTCTGAATTTTAAATTTGTTTACGGAGACCAACAGACTTGCCCAAAGTTGATTGAGTACGCGGAGCAGCGGTCCACTAATATTTTAGGTGGTTTTTGAAATGAAACCATAAAAGCCATTTTACGCTTCCACCTCCCACCTCACGACATGATCGTGATCACTTCTTTTTCCAAGAAGTGCACTTTACGTTAGATTGTGTGTGGTAGCAACAAGGTTTAATAGTGGTACTTTAGTGCAAAAACTTTGACAATTTCCCACGGGTAGTTTAGCAGGTAAAGTGGCAGCAGGTCACACAAAAACTAAGAAAAGCTCTGGCAGTAGCAGGAGTAGTGGCACAAGTATATTCACGACTAAAAAAGTATCGAACAAGTACCTATGTTATGTGACGATATTACTTTTGAGTACTCTGTTACGTAACAAACGAGGGCTGGAATGGTATGGGAGTGAGTAGCAAACCGGCCGCATAATTGCTTCACCCATTCACTTAAATTAGAAGCCAAAGTTTCTAAATCAATCTTGCAAGAATTGTAATTTTTTGATGTTTCATGGGAACACTTGGGACTCATATTAGTATGTGTATGTGTGCCCCTACACAAAAAATAAGATCTACATCCCACAAAGGAGAAACTTTTTTTCAATCCACATCAACATTCCGCAACTTTCTTCTTGTTAGTTGATATGTATGACTGGGAACATGAAATTCGTAAAAGTCAAAGCCAAACTTACAGGACGGAAGTAAATATCAATGTCTTTTCTTATATTTTTGGTTGGGATGATGGACATTTACAACGAAATTTTTTCCAAAATGTCACAAAAACTTTCCTGTTTATATTCCTACACAACTCAACTAACTGTTCCGATGCCGTTATTTTCATAGAACGTTACAAAAATGGCATAGTTCAAAGAAATTTAGCCATTTTTTTTACCTTACTGTTCCCAAGTTTCCGCTGTTAGCTATTATATATAAATTCTGTGTTGTAAAACATGAAACAATAATCATTTAAATATGGCATGACATTACATAAAGCGTTCAAGAAACACGTAAACGTGCGAGTTGCAAAGATATGCGATGGAATGGAATGTAATGTAGTCTGATACAGCTATCACTATTAGCATTACTTCCGCTTTTCCATTTCCTTTGGAAGTACAAATAAAAGAGGAATTGGTATTCAAGCGTTCAACTATTTTTTAACTTAAACATCCGCAATGTCATGTCAATCTCACTCATTCATGATTACTTGGCTCGTGGCTTATCATGCTATCGAGATACTTAAACATCTACGCTGCCATATTTAAACGACATGGAGAAAGAAGGAAGCTGACATTTGGTTGGTTCAATAAAATCATAAAAATATTTCCAGATTTATGCCTTCTGCTGTCCCTGAGTAGCAGTTCCCACGTGAAATTGTGAGATGGGTACGAGCTTCAATGTTAGGGAAAGCAAAGGTATCATTCACAGTCACAGCCAAAAGCCATATAGGCCTTAAAACTTTACTCTACTCGACTCCACAACTGTGAAGCAACTCCACAAGAGAGAATGGTACTTTTATGGGCAGTAAACCGAGATTAGAAAATTTTCTTGGGAAAGTATACCTATATAGATACATATATGTAGTAAGTAGTAAGTATATAGTAAGTAGTTAGAGGTACGTATGTATGGAGTAAAAAAAGCAGTAGCATTTTAGCGGATGAGGAAATAAACTTTTAAATTTTTTTTGCATGTGTGCATATATCCCGACATCCCATATTATTTTCCCTTTCCATTAAAAGGAGTTTTCTATATAGTTGAGCACGATAGTTCCAATTTTGTTGTGGAGCAAAAGATTGTTCCTTCTCTTGCCGTTTATGTTGATGGCCATATGGAGAAATTTCCCGAGTATTTTTCTCGAGAATAATGGTTGAACGGAGTTGAGGAAAAATATTGTTTTGCATAAGGGAATAATGTAATATACCAATGGGAATCGGAAACAAAAAAGGATGAGACCTTTTTACTTCAACTACCCAACCTAACTCTATACTGTGTGTTATCGTTATCATATCAAAGTCATTGACAAAATGAAATTGCTCATGTTAGTATTTGAGTCAGTCATTTACTCACTAGGAAAATGGCTTAAGGAGCATATTGAGCGGAGAGTAAAAGCAAGTGTGAAAGTGGAAATGAAGGGAGTAGGTAATGCCACTACCACGCCGAGTTCTTATTAGAGCGCTATTACACCTTGTTAAACTTGTTCCTTCTTGTTAAAGTTTAGTATTTTTTAGGGAGTATATATAGTGTGATATGTGATGTGATACTGCTGCCTTAGTAAGTCTCAGCAGCCTTATTCTTCCACTTGGCCCATTTTCACAGCCATTTCCAAGTAATAACATCATGGCTAAGTTTCCCCTTGAGGTGTATTTTTGCAAGGTTTGCTTTCACTTCCCTCCCACACTTTCACTTTACTTCCACGTGCGCTACACTGTTTTATCTTAAGTATGAAGCTTTATATTATAGCTTGCTGGAGAAGTAGTAGTTGTTTCTAAAAGCGTGAAAATAATACTATTTCTCTTACTCAGATTTTTTCGTGGGGAAACGGCATGCGGCACGAACAAGAAGTAATATGCATTGCGTAGAGAATATGGGGTTAAAACACGTAGTGGTATGCGTACGCGTTGCCATTTTTTAATAGAGGAAGTCCATCTTCCTTGTCATTATGTGAAAGAGTCCCTTTGGTAATTGAAATTGTCATGTAGGAAAGAATGTTAAAGCTACTTCCTACTTTCTTGCTGCCGAAACTTAAGATTTTTAGCTGCTAGAGAGAAAAAGCAGAGGAGGAGCATATACATTCATCCATATTTTAACATTTATTTAACACTACTTTTTTACCAGCTTCAAGGCAGGCATGTAGTCGGGCAAACCAAAACCAGCTTTGGTATAAATCCCTCGAGCGGCAAAAGTGCCGTATGCTAATTGCTTACTTAAGCTATTTTGATGAAGTATTACCAGCGCAGAGTGTGAATCTGTGACTACTGTCAACTGCTGGGGAAACTCAACTTTTCAACACTTCTTTTTTGGTTAGCAGAAGTAGATGCCGGAGGGAGAAACCATTGATAAATTAATTGAGTAAAGGATGCAGAACGTTGGCTTCTTTTTGCAATTATCTAGATTACCATTTTTATCATTAATTTTCATTCGTCGCGCTTTTCGTAAATGTTAAAAGTACCTGTGGCATTGAGAACGTAGTATATATTTAAGTTGGTCTTAGTATAGTGTTGTACGTGGTCACTTTTGGATAAGATTTTAATGAAATGAGCCAAACGAGTTTACGAGAAAAAGGCCTTCCAGGTCTGTTTTGCTAATTGTATATATGCCTTTGATTACACTGTGTTAAAATAAACGGACGAATCAGTCCTTTCAGTCCATATTTTTGTAGTTTCCTGGCTTCTCTGCTCTTTGTAACATGTTCATAGATGAGAATGAAGACATCTTTAGTGATGTAATGATTATGATTTTGATGAAAGGGAAAAGAAATTTGATGTGCAGAACGCAGAGTCTACCAAACCACAGAAAGTTAACTGAAGTAAAGTCAAAGTCTGTACTTTAGTATTTCTTTTTGGCAAAAGAAAGAGAATAAAAGGAAGAATGAAGCAACCACACATCGGAAATCCAATTATGAGTTGGTAAAAGACTGGGCATGACCTGAATGATCCATCATCATCATCATCATTATCAACAACACAACAGAAAGAAGCATCTTCTTCTTTCTCTTTCTCTCACATAACTTTTACTTTTGATGCTTTCCATATATAGCTTCTGCTTCTTCTCTCTGGCTTACAGTAGCATCATTCTTCTGTCAACACAACAAGATGATGGAATGGAACTTTTTTGTGGATGGTTTGCTTTGCCCACACATTCATTTTTTTATTTCTTTGAAAAGTGATGCGACTGCGGAATTGCGAAAATTGCTTGCTTTTGTATGATTTTATTATGTATACACTGATGAATCACTTTATCTGTTCTGCTTTTGAATTAATGGGGTGTACAAAGGTGAAAAGCCTTTTGTAATGTAATAATGATAACACATTCATTTTGAAGGGTTAATGAGCCACGTGCATGGAAATGTTTGTTTATGAGAATCTAATGAACGAGCCTTGTTGTTAATTGAAATATGGAATTATATAATTTGATTGCGTTTGTTCGTTGTTACATGTGTAATGATCATATACTGCATGTGTATAATTGTACTCATAATAAATTTGTTTGAACTTGCAGGCGGATGGAACTTACGAAACCCAGAGTAGATTAATCTTTACCGCAACACGGTGGGAGAATGGAATCACGATTGAATGTCAAACCATCAACTCCGTGATGGAGACGAGGGGTGAAATCCCATACAGAACCAAAGTCAAACTCCAGGTCAATTGTAAGTCTGAAACTGAGTTTTTACGCTTTATTACTTCTTTTGACAACTTGCTCAAATACATCGAGTAGGACTGAGACCATCATATCACTAGGATTTATAATAGCTTTCCTTTAGTTTGTGCGTGAAATGCATCTACAAACGCATCACGCAATTCTTTCGAAATACGTATAAGTCTACCGGTTGTCTATCCACCCTGTCATTTCTTCGCTCTACGCACTCTTCTATTCAAAGCTGTATCATCTGTCCATACACGGATGGTTTTATGATATTATTCCATAATCCAACCAAAGCAAACCATGTGTTCAAGTCTGCTGGGTGTACTCACGTGTGTGTTTCAGTGGTTGGTTGGTTGACCTTCCAGAAAAGAAAAGTGAAGATTGTGCATCAACCAAAGCAAAACCTTATAGTATAGTATACCTTTCCATCATGTCCATGTCGTAAATTATATGCCTCCTCTTTTTTCGAAACATGTGGGATGAATTGTACAGATTTTTCGCTCTATCTTTTCCTTTCAGACCTTGGCACCGGTGGTGCGTCTCCTGAATAGCAATTAAGAGAGTTGGCTAGCAGTTCCGCACAAAATGTTTTAACTCCTTTTTACAGCTAGACTTAAGCCAGACCAAATGGATGCTCGGCTAGAACCAAAAATAAAACGCAGTCATTGAACCATAACGGTAATGATAATGGAGTCGGTTGGAAAGAAAGACGAGCGTAGTAGAAGTAGTAGTCATTCGTGATAATGATAGGGTTCAGGGTACAATTCAAAAGAGAAAGAATGTGATCAAAAAATCATTCAAGTTCACCATTCTCATTGAACTTTATTCCAGTGGAAACTAGAAAGAGAAGGAGAAGCGGCGGCATAGTAAGGTTTCAGGTTGAGAAAGGAAAAGGCAAATGAGAAACTACAAAGTGTTAAATTAAAGTTTGGATTGGTATGGATTTCGCTCACCAATCCACATCCAACCCAAACCACTGCATGGAAAGAAAGTTTGCATAATATATCGGAAGTGCAGCCTAGATCTGTCATGAGGAGAAAATTAAGGGTATATTCTAATAGGTATATAATTTCCGAAAATCAAAACATTCATTGGAGAAAGGAAAACAGAGCGTGTCCTTCCTTTTGGGTACCTTTTTTTGTAAGAATGACATCCCACGAATCAGGAGAAGAAACAGTCTACTCTACTACTCACATAATCTGCATGTTGTTGAGGTTTCCCGTTCCTCTTCGCTGATTACCAGAATCTTCCTTGACGATGAGCTAGAGCATGAACGAAACCAGGATCTTTTTGATCTTTGTGACAACCGTAATAGACTAGACTGGAAGATGAAATGAAAGGAGAGGACAAGTGGCAGGGGAGACACCTTTTGATGTCACTTCACGTTTCTATTTCTTCTTTTAGTAGTACTTTTTCCGAAATCTCTTCCGTCTTATCTATCTTTGAAAAGTGTTTTCTAAATTACTTGTGATAGTTGTGATACGCGTTAGCTATTTATTAGTCAGTCAGTCAGGTTCTCACTTCTGTAAGAAAGAAGTTTGCTTCCGCTTTTTGTACAAATCATTTCGATGTCAAGACGCCTGAAGTAGTTTTGCATGACATACTTCACTCTATGAATTTATGTATTGCTTTTCTATCGGGATGGAACAAAAACGCTTTCACTTTAATGTGACTTCAAGGCATGCTTCATACTCGAAAGTCTAAAGGGAGCGCTAGAAGTGTCGCCCAATTTTATGATTGAAATGAAATGATATGACATCGGTGGCAGTCCTTACTTCTCTGATCAGTTTTGGTTAGTAAGAAGATATCATAGCAATATATATGGCGAAACTATGTTCTTAAGTATATTAGCCGAGAAAATATCTTACATAGAAATCTGAGACAAAGTGCGTGCACACTTTTTTAATGGCTAAATTCCAGACCAGTTATATTTCCTTATCCTGTAGATTTGAAGAATATTTAAAACTCATGTGTCATGATGATTGACAATTCGTCCTAGTTGATCCCAGTCAGGTCAGGTACGGAATAAAATTCGAGAATCCCCAACTTTTTTTCCCGTTGATTCAACTTTCCCTCACCTTCCCTGTTATTACTCTTCTAGAAAGCTGAAAAACGAGTGAATGAAGAGAAAACAGTTTATTAGTTGAAGAAACAGGTTTTGAGCTAAAATAAGAAACGTAAAAGTTAGAAAGATTCCCCAACAAAGAATGTATACACAAGACACCCTTATTTTTCTTTACTTTTCTATCCCCACTTCATCTTCGCAATAGTTTTTCTTCAGGCTTCATTTTCGTGTGCAGTCAAGCACACTGGCTTTTTTCTCTTTACTTCAGTTCATTCACTCTCATCCTTATACTCACTTTTTTTCAACCTAACTTGTTCATCGTATACTTTATACTGAAGAAAAGCACCGCAATTTACTCGAAGAAAAAGTCTTTTAGTTTATGTTACATTCATACACCTCTTCTCTCTCCACACACATCATCCCCCAGTTCCAATCGCTGTAATATCCTTCCCTCTTCGTCGTCTTGTAAAAGTTATTTCAAGTTCGTTTTTGTCATCTCTCTTTCTGTTATATTGCACTGTGTTGTTCATTCATTCAGCTTTTTTTGTTGGGTTACACCTTCCTCTAGGATTCCCCCTCTTTATTTGACATTCCAGAGTAAAGTACGTGTACATTACGAGCTTTTTCAATATCCACTGATGCACTTGAACTTGCAACGGTGATGATAACACATCTCCTATACACGGCATTCCGGCTACACACCATGAAAATTAAGCTCATGCCATGAACATAAACCCTCGGCAAGGTTGCTTCCGCCGTAAATTTACTGACAAGAAGATTCTCTTCACTTTACAGAACATTATCACTGCTTCAAAAAATGATAAACGAAACATTCTTGTCGGACTAGAAAAATGGGCAGAATGATAAAGCTCCTGCTGTAGCTCATTTCGCTGGCCAAAATTGTCTCAGTGTTGCCCATTCATGTAGCCGAAAGGCTTCTTTTTTTCTAGTAGGTGATTTTCCATCCCAGAAGAAATACTGGAGAGAAAAGAATTAAACTAAAATGCAAAACCAAGCCGTATATTCAGACAGCTAGCTACGAAGAATCACATTTCTTGCCGCATGATGAAATTTACTCGGCGTAAAGAGAGAAGCCATTTGCTCTGCTTTCACCGCTGTTTGCTGTTATAATACATAATCCAATATCCATTTTTTTACTTGTGTACGTAGGTATATGTATATATATATATATGACTGTAATATGTCTGCAACGCCATGATATTAAAACACATACCGAAGATGAAATGAAACGCGAAATCTTTCGTACGTTTTCTTTCCTTTGGTTTTTTTTGCAGAAGTGAAAAGAAAAGAAAAAAGTTTTCTAATTTCATTCCCGCAATGTCAGGATGTTCTGTAAGTGTACGTAATTCTACAAAAAGAGAGAAAGGAGAGAGAAGAGAGGATCAAAGAAAAAGCTATGATAACATTTCTTGGTTTGAAAGAAATAGAGAGGTGTTTTCTTGTCAAACTTAACTTGAGTTCTGAAAGGTTTCCTTTTGGCTAAGCTCTCCAATCTTTATGTATATGTTTGTTGGGAATGCATATGATATTGATGAATGTAAACGTATTCAAACTGGTAGTTATGTACGTGTAAGAAATTATACTCGGATTCAGATGAAGGATTACATATATATTTTATCGAAACTACAATTTCCCCGCTTTGAGGTAATCTTCTAAAGGAAAGGCGAGTTGCATGGTTTGCTGGGTTAGGTTGAGAGTTTTTGGGACTCTTCATCTTAATAAATGACAGAAAGAATTAGAATTTAAGCTGTTTTTATAATATGTATCTATGCGTAAATATATAGTTCATATAATGTATGAAATATGAAAGGTAATCTAAAAACTAAATTTTTTGGCACATCTTTTTTTCCTTTTTCTAGATCCGCCTGTTGTAACCGTATTCCCAGCAAATGTGACGGTCAATGAATCGAGTGACATCCTTATAGAGTGCGATGTGATAGCCAACCCACCGGAACTACTGGCAGTGAGATGGTAAGAAGAAAGAATT
The DNA here is from genome assembly GCA_036850725.1 of Orchesella villosa. Taxonomy (NCBI): domain Eukaryota; kingdom Metazoa; phylum Arthropoda; class Collembola; order Entomobryomorpha; family Orchesellidae; genus Orchesella; species Orchesella villosa. The sequence goes on along the minus strand of JAANSM010003156.1, from coordinate 2,629 downwards.
TTTGTGTTTTCCCTCTTTGCCTTCACATTCCCTTTTCTATCCCCATTCATTTTTTTCTTCCTCATTCAAAATACATTTTCATCTTATTTTCCCTTCTTCTAAATATAATAATAAGTATTCAGCGACTGAAAAGCTCATAAATCGTCAAGTAGCATGGAAAGCAGAAGAGCAAGAGCAGTTAAGTTTTTTGCAACAACTTGCTTGCTTGCGCCCATCCAGCCATACACTCATCGTATTGTATGGTTCGAGTGGTTGGTTGAGTCTGAAGAGAATACTAAAGTTTTTAAAAGGATGTTGTAATGCATGTAATAGGGAGAAAAGGCATAAATGGATTTCTTGTGTTAGTTGTGTTGTGCAAAAGAAGAAGAAGAAGAAGGGAAGGAGGTGAAGGAGAAAAAGGAAAGAAAACTGAAAAGGTTTTTTTTGTTGGAAATGGAAGCCAAGCCATGTCATGGCATGGCATTCCATGCATGGTCATATAAAATATCATGCCCAAAAACTATTTAATTAACAGTAGTCCTCTCTCAAGAAATTAAGAATTTACGCAAAAGTTTCAAAAAGTATCTCTCCTCTCTTGTCTTCTTCTTTCCCTCTGAAAGCAAAGACAAGCAGACGCTGCTAAAAACTCAACTACAAGTAACGAAGCGACCAATTCTTCTTCTTCTTGTGAAACTGATGATAATTCAAGTGGAATTACTCCAGAGTTTTCAGTATACCATTATAGTAAGTGCTTATATACAGTTAGTCACAGGCACACAAGGAAAGCACCCAAGTTTTCTCATAGAGACACATACAAGAGAGAAAATGGAGAAAGAGAGAATAAAGCTTTTTCTGCAAAACAAAACTATTCATTTTCACATTTCACATATTATTATAGATCCCAAAAGTGTGTTGGAAAATGTTGCGAAAAATAATGGTAATGATAATAAGTAAGGATTTGCTAAGCTTGCAATTATCATCTGTATTCAAAGTTGATACGCATATAAATATATACATATAAAGTACATTATACTATGAATACATCTCTATATATCTCTCTTGTGAAAGTGTATCTGTGTTGGAAGGAAATAAAGAAGGAAATGGAATAATATGGAGATTCCCGGAAGACAACCCCTGAACTTCCTTTAACTCCTCCGTTTCCATTCCATTCCCCTTTTTTCTCTCCCATTCTCCTTCCACAAATGGAAATCTAAATCAAGTTTTATGCATGCATAAAGACATGTACATCCATATACCTAGACATATATATAAGTAGAACTTATTCTCTTTTCGTATATGTTTCTTTTATTCTGAGACTCATTATTAGAGACTAACACAAAGAATTAAATTATCTACACGGACTTAGTCACTAACACTTTTAAGAAGTTCTAAAAGGAGGGGCCTAGCTCTCTTTTACTTTTTTCTATTTTATTAAAACCAAACCACATAGGCATATTATTTATAGGAAAGGCTTCATCTCGCCTTTTCCTATATATAAATGCCCATACCAGCTAGTCGGATACGATCCGCTTATTTGTTTTAAGTGTCGTGGGGGAACAAGAAAATGATTCTTTCTCTCTCTACCCTTCATTTCGAATAATGATAGTAATTATGGAATATCTAAAGTGTTTGACTTTCCCTTCAGTGAAAACCATAATGATTCTTCGTTTTTGTTTCCTCTTCTTGAATAAAGTGGCTTGGTCTAGTCTGCAGAGTGTCTTCTGTTCTCTTCGTGGAATTGAAAACAGTCCTTGTTGGTTTTAAAGATGAGGACAATAATGACGTGAGTGAGAACATCGTTGATAGTTTTTAATAGGAAAAAAGTATACAATTTTAGAGGGAGGGATAGGAGAGTATAGGTACTAGATATACATACGTATCTATAGATTTTGGATTTTAGTTCAAAATTCCAAGAAGGAAGAAAGTATCATTGGGATTTTCAATTACAGTAGCAGAGAGGCATACACCCACCCACCCACAGAAAATGCGTGCTTTTAAACATTCTAATGGCGATAGAGAAACTCTCTCTCTCTCTCTCTCTAACTGTAGACATTCTGTTGTGTGGTATTGGATGACTGGTTGCTTGGTTTGGTTAGTGTGTGTGCGACTGCGGTTGAGTCCTACTGAGCAACTTTCTTATTCCAACTCCAACTCATTATCATTGCTCATTAGTGACTGGGAGTGAATGAGCCTTTTTGGAATTGCATTTGAATTTAGATTCTCGTCGGGGGAACCCCCAAAACAATCTTAAACTGATCTTTTGCCTTTCATTTGAAAATGGTTTTATTTTGTGAGAAGAGAATAATAGTGACTCCACAGTCTCAAATGCCTGTTGTGTCGAGATATTCGATATTCTTTACATTTCCTAGAAGAACCACATGACGACTGTATATATAACTATCCACTGAACTTTGTTCCGTGGTAGCATGAATGAATATGGGAATGAATGAGCAAGCATGTGTCTGGAAGAAGCAGTTTATTTATGGATAGAAGGAGGAGGATATAAGTAGGTGAATCTTAGTGGAAATATCTATCTGTTTCTCATTTGAGTCCATCCTTTCCATTGTGTGTCATATGTATATAATAGAAGAACGGAACAATGGGTTAATGTATGTGTGCGTGTGTACTTGACTATGAATGAGTCAAACTT
>JAANSM010003155.1:0-13463 GCA_036850725.1 Orchesella villosa | reverse complement strand
ATTCGCTGATGGAGCCGTCCCCAAACGTGATGCGAATTCGCTGATGTGTTCTTTCCCAAGTGTGCCACACACCTACATGATACCTAAAGATTTTTGCAAAAATTAAGTAGTAAAATATTGCCAAGCATTACAACAGTTAAGAGTGGATTGAATTAGAATATTATTTCGAGAAAAGAGATGAGAGCAATCTTGAAAATTACAAGTATGCATAATACACCAGTAAAATTAAGTATGGAACAAGAGTCTCACTTGAAGGTGACGTGACACCACGTGAAGTAGACGAGGAGGAGGAAAAAGCTCAACGTGAGCAACCCGGCAGCCTCCCATCGCTCCCGAATATAGTACTGGTGAGCTCCCACCACACACAAGTAGGTGCTCACGAGAAGCAATGGGGTGAGAAGGAAAAAGCAAATGAGATCAGCAATCATGTTCCTCACATTAAACTGATTATCGCTCTCCGTTAGGAACTAAAATTCGGAGAGAGGAGAAGAACAAACAAAATGGGTACAAGTTCTAGGAAAAGTTGAGAGTTACTGAGAAGAGTTGACTTTTAAAGTGTCAAATGGGGGAACCAAAGTAGACTAAACCGCATTATCATAAATATCCTATGACATGACATGACATCACACACAGACAACATTTTTTTTATACCTCCGTCCAAGTTCTTGGCATCTTCTTGGTTTTATACATGAAATGGCATAGCTCACATTTCTCGCTATTCGACGCGGTCAACCAGTGCTCCAAACAAGACAAATGAACCATGGCCACGGAACCAGTACATCGACACGGAGCAATGAGCGCTTCCCTTGGACCAGACGAACTTGTGTTGGCGGAGGATGGGGATATTCCGCTACAATTCCCATCTCCTATAGAAAAAAAAGCAGAAATAAAAGAGAAAAAGTCATGATAGGAGAATCAATATTTCAGTGAAAGATAAAAGCGACTTTTTTCTCCCTTTTAATATAATAAATGGACTTTGCCTTGACTTTTGCGTGGCTTCCCACTAAAATAAAAGAGGAAATGGAGTTCCCCTTTTTCTTTTTTCTTTACCTTCATGACAAATCCTACAAAACTGGTAGCTCTTTTGACTGTCATTATTTGATTCAGGGGATACATTACGATCCTTGCTTTTCGTCATCGTCACCGATGATGAATGGTGGTGATGTTGGGGGTTCCCTTGTTTCCCCTCACCTCCTCCTGAGTCTTCACTGGTTGTCCCACCACCACAATCCCCACAAGTCCCACCCTTTTTCTCAATTGTTGAGCCATCCAACGTCGCAATAACTTCAGGAGAATTGGCTTTAAACCACCGCTCCATCCTATTATATTTTAGTGGATTATCTTGTCGGATTTTTATTGCAATAAAAAAATATATATATAGTTTCGCTCTCAAATAAATTTACTAATAATGCCCACAAGCAATTCCCTCTGTGACTGTCTCCTATTTGAGATTGCCACCTTAGTAACACCATCATGTATATTATGTTCATGGGGATATGACAATTATGAGTTTCCCTATGGAATTTTGTAGTCATATCATGACTCATGCGTGTATATCCCAAAAGTTCAAGTATAAATGGGAATAATAGGAAGCATATAAGTATTCCCATTCCTTGTCAATAGTTTATGAATAGAAATGAGTATTCACGAAAACATTTGAAGGGATAAGGGAAGGAAATCAGAGAGTTGTTAGTTTTCTTTGTGATTTGCATGCTGATTTTCATGTTGATGATGATGATGAGTCTGGGACTAGATGACTAGACAAGACTTCGACTTGTTTCTGGGATCATACATGATTTGAATGCTTGGGTTACATATTTTTTTATATGTGTGGGAAATATAAGGATATCCTCCCATAATGCACCTAGTCAATGCCCTCACGCAATGCATAGTATGCTGGAAACTGGTTGAAATAAGGAAAAGAGTTTTTTGTAAGATTTATTGTAGACACATGCCATGAATATGAATACGATGTTAAACGACCAACAAACCCATTTTCCATTTTACATCTGTTTCCATAAGTAGAATTTAGTAGAGCGTGTTACACAGGAGGAAAGAAATATGAATAATATTATGGTCATCTCAACATGAGCATAAAATATTCTACTTTTGCCTACATTTCCTACACTACTAGTAAAACGGTAGGAATGCAAATGAACAATACTGTTGGGGAAAAATTGGGAGTAAAATCCAACCTACTAGTCTGGTACAAGTCATTTTCTAGTTATTTTATCATGATGTTCTTGTTCTCATGTGTACCTTCCTTTTTCTCTCCTTTGTTTTCCAGGCATCACTCCAATTTAGTAATCTTCCTGGGCCAACTTGCACCACGGTGATTGGGGGCTACCCGCTGAAAGGGATTTATCCCATTTATCCCCCACCAGGAAGGATACGAGCTGCCATCTCCGTTTTCACCTATGCTGACCAAGTACACGTCACCGTGGTCACTCACCGCTCACTTATTGACGCTGGCCCCAAATTATTAAAAGGAATGACTGAGCAGGCAAGAAATAACAAATATTATGTGCCTCTCAATCTATGTTCTATAAACAAACTGCAACGCTTTTTAGCTTTATCATGCTTCATATCAAAATGAAAAGTAAACATCAAGAAATTAGGACACAATTATATTGTGTGTGTACACAACCTTTGTAAATGTTTACTTATCAATTCCCTCGTCTATCTCAAATTAATAGCCTGTTCTGTCATTAGTCATTAGAGATAGTAGCAGTTTTGAACACAAAATCCGATACGAAAATCAATGGGTTTTTATTATATTCTTAACCAATGACCAACAAATCGATATATTTATCTTCTTTTCACGTGTTTAGGTTGACCAACTATCACGCCAGTTGTCCCAAAGAAGAGTCCCTGGGGAAAGCCGTCGCTCAACACGCAACTTTAATCAAGGCAACAATCAGGAAATCACTAAACCTCCTACAAGACAAGTACGAATTCAAACTTATTTACTCGTTTCTTTCTCACTGCAATCTTTATTCTTTTTGTGAGCAAATAACAGGGGATGCTACTTAAATTCCTTATATATGCTTAAAGAAGAGCTTATAATGTATAATATTTTAATGAAAACGTCTCAAGTCTCAAGTTACGTCAAATTTAGGTAAAATTGAATTATCCATAAAGAAAATATGAAGCATGAACAGCAAAATTTACTTTTATTCTCAGCTCGCAACGTACAAAACAAGAGTGGAAGGGGTTAAAGGCAAGAGACTCTGAAATTTTTTCACTATTTACAAAATATGGTCCGATAAGTAGGGAAAGCTCTCAAGGGACGCTAATTTGTTGGCTTGATTTTTTACATCATCTAGTTATCCTTTCTCTTTCATGATGATTTTATATGCGATGGAGATATGGAAAAACTACGTTCAATGTATATACAATGTATATATCATAATAAGTTTCTTTCTTGCCAAGCAAAAGTAAAAAGTTGTCCGTCCTCCTGTTTTTCGTAGACTGTTAGCATTAGCATTTATGAAGTTTTGTCTTATTTGACTCCTTCCTAGTTGCTCTGCTACTCCGTAGGGAGCTGAAAGTTTGGTGACACCAAATTACAAACAGTTTTTGTTGACAACCAACCTTTCCACGGTGGGATAGAACACGCTATAATAGGATCAGTATAATATATTTTGTGTGACGAAAGCACAGTGTGTAGCGTTATGATAGAAGATGAGGAGTAGTAGAAGAAAAAAAATCTTGAGCTGTGTATCTATATAATATATATATATATATATAAAGTGACATTAAAGTTTCTCTCTGGAGGCGTCTTTGAAGAGAAAGTACGATACCTTTAGGAACAACTTTTTGGACTTCATTTTCTTACTTGTGACAATTTTTCTCTTTTAATCTTCAAGAAGGGGAAAAAGAGTGTATATAAAAGGGAAGGTCATATGGGACGAGAGAGAAAAAAATGAGTAAGAAAGTTTTGTTTTCACGAGGGAAAGCTCATCAGGTCTGAGTAAAATTGGGCTCAAGTCAAGTCAAAGTCAACTGTTGAGTTTAATATTATCCAGCAGTAGCACGAGAGAATAAGTCGGTTAATCTAAAGAGAGAGAGAGAGAGAGTTATCCTGCTCTATCCTTTGGTGAGCTAAAGGGAAGTTGTAAGTAGGAGTATAAAAGTTCAAGAGAAGGAATAAAATGGGATGATGGAGTCAATAAGTCTCTGACCTTTTTCTCTCTTTCTCTCTTGATCCATACTATATCCTCGTGTTTGGCAAAAGAGGAATTCAGTGAGCAGTATACACGTCGCCATTTCATTTTCATCAGTTTCTTTGACAAATTCCTCAAAAAAAGTGTCATAATAACCTGGTGGCTTTAACAAGCCATTCATTTCATGGCTCTAATTTTTATGGGCATATGCTCAAGAATATATAGTTTTAGTAAAACTTAAAAAGTATTTTAGGATGGATGAAGAGTTTTCATGGTTTAGTTGACTTCTGAATGACGTATCATAAGCGTAATGTGACATTAAATGGAAAGATGAATGACATTATTTTTACTCTTTATCCTTCACAATCAAGCCCGCCTACACTTACCTTCTGACAGTCGCCTTACCAACTTTTATGAACACTGTGAACCTAAAACTATCGCCTATAATAATCATGACATGACAATATCCTTTTGTATATAGATGTTAAAGAAGTTACTAAAATATGCATAAGGGGATGGCACAGCTAGCTTCTCACTATCGACATATAGGCGTCACATATTGTCACTGACTTGTCCCCCGAGAGAGATAATACAAAAGTGGAAAATAGTCAATAAAAACTTTATATGATACTCTCCCACATTCCAATTCACAGAGGCAAACTTGGAATTCATGAGGGACAACCAAGAACCAGCACAAACTAGAGAAAACTATAAAAAAACTAGCGGAACTATTGAATGAGTGGATATAGATCAAATGTATTATTTTTTGTGTTATGATTGCCTGTTGAACATACAGTTCCCATCGCATTTTTTTTGGAGGAAGTAGAAACCTTACGAAAAATAACTTGTATTAGATCCCTCTTTTTCTGAAAATTAATCTCGATTTAGTTTCAAGAGGAAATAGAAAAGGGAGAAGAGTGAAGAACAAAAGTTGATTAAAGTATTTTGGAGAGAGAGAGAGTTCTGGACGAGTGGGAAAACTAATTGCTTCTATCTCGATTCCAATTCTAGACGAAATAGTTTCACAACATTGGAAAAATCATGGAGCTCATGAAAAGCTCATAGCTCATCACATCCTATCGTATCTCACTCTCTTATTTTTCTTTTCACTCACTTTTTTTCGTTTTCCCAATCAATGCAATGTAATGATATATATTTATATCCCATGTTTCATTGAACAAGCACGCAAATGGAATGTAGGTTACGTGCTCTCATAACTTATTTGGAATTTTGTACTACCCCATTTTTTCTCATCCATTCTCCAAATATAATGGTGTGTGTGTGTGTATTGTGTATCATGTTTGTATGCATGTAGGAGTCATAAGTAAGCACTTTTATTTTTGTGGAAAAGAAAGAAGAGCAATCAAAGAAATTATTTTATTTCGTCTCCCCTTTGCTTTCTACATGCTTCCCATTCCGCACAATTCAATCCGTTCAGAGTCCAGAGAAACTCGTGTAGCTCGTGAACTGAGAGTTGATTTGACGAAGTGAGGAAGAAAGTCAGTCATCTCCTCATCACTAACTAACAGCAGATCCCACATGCAGAGAAAAAAAATGCATTGGAGAGAACCAACTTTTCCAGATTCTTTGTTACAAAGGAGGCAAACTAAGACTCATACTTATTTAGCCAATGATTCATTGTAAATTGTAATGAACTGAAATGGGGTTGAGTCGGGTGTTGAGAAACACGTACAATGATGAGATGAGTTGAAAAACAGGCTCCTCTTGTTCCGCTTTCCTCTTCACGTATTTAAGCTATATATATACCCATTTATCACCAACCTTTTTCGCCATTTCGTATTCTTTCATGAACTATCTATACATTGTAAATTGTAATTAAACTTGAGCGGATTCAAGCCAATTTTTATTTTTTGCAGTTGCCTCTTTTCTGGTTCTCCGTATCTATTCATAATAAGACACCCACGCTCAACTACAACTCACTCGAATCCCTTAATACTTAATGGAACACAAACTGAAGGGAATGGAGTTAGTTTTGGTTAGAATCATAAATCTATCCCAAGGATGATTCAAATCTTTTCTTATCTTCATAAAAAACGTGAAAAAAAAACCAATCCTCCTTTCCTGATTGTGATTACCAGTGAGCTTCCAAGAAATAGATTTTATCAGTCTTCCATCTCCATCCTGATCCAGTTCTGAATCCTACATTTTTAAATAATAAAAGGGAAAATAAAAATATGCCTGAAATCCCATCCCAACATCTAAACACACTCTCAACTACCCAATTCTTTCTTGAGGATTTTGGCTTACATTGAGAATGGAAATGGTAATCCATTACAGCAATGATATGTTGACTCCTCTCTTCATTACATCTATTTTCCTTCTTGCAGACAAAATAACAAAAATCTTACCACAATCGAATGAGTATTTCAGAATGTTGGAGACTTGCACTCGACTTTATTCTCCTCAACTTATTTTGGGCGTTGGATATATATATGGTATTTAACTTTTTACAATACATTTCAGAAATGGAAGGTTATGTCTTCTGTCTAGTACACATTCTAAAGAAGCAAAGCATACATTGTGGTAGGCACATAGTTTGCTAAAGAACTTACTTGTCAACAAGGTATTAAGTACACATCATCATATTATCATCACATCACCACTCGATCCCTTTTCTCGCATCTGAAGTCTAAACCCACGCTATTTTTTTATAGCAGATGTCTACTTACATGGTAAAAGAAAACAAGGAGCTTCTGAAAATTGTAATCAGATTTCCACTCCGGTTTTTTCTTCCTTTTCAAGTAAAACTAAGGAATCAAGAATCATATTCCAATTTACTAGAAGGGAATGGAGTGAACTGAAGCTCTTCTAAAACGCCATGTATGTAGGTTCAAGAGTTTGAGGAAAATGAGCTTACAAAATTGGAGTTTTAAAAGTAGCAAGGGAAGCTATATATACAGCACATATATATACAACATGTTTGGATTCCATTACAGGGCATAAAGTAAATTAATTTTGGTAATGTGATAAGTCTGAAAGCATTTTCCTCTCAAAATATACTATAAGTATTCTATGTCAGTAATTTAGTCTCGTAATTACTTGAAAATCAAATTCATTTCTTCTCTGCTCAAAACACAACTTTTCCAGTCGTAATTATGTCCCTGAGACTGAGAGAAAACTAATTTGATGTGTGTGTAAGTATATACTTATGTGGGACTTAAAATGTGGGTTGTTACTCAAGGGATGTTTATACGAACTAAAAATATGTGTAATTGATTTTTTTGCTTCTTTTTTTTCATTTTCTTCCCAGATTCAACTTCAACTGCAAGTGGTGCAGGAGGAGCTTGCCCATTTAAATAGTCGATTGGAAGCGCAAGGAATCATTTTGTCGGAACAAGACTATCTCTCTGTTGCCCCTTGTTTTGCCTCACCTGGGCTGTCCAATTTAGCTTCATCCTCATCATCATCATCAGGAGGTGGTGGTGGTGGTGTTTCATGCTATGCTGACTCTTCCGCCAGCACCGCTGTCTCAAATAATACTGATGAGCCGTTGGAGCTTAGCAATGCTGGACAAGTGGAACTTCACAATAGACTCAAATCTCTTAAGACTGAGTTTGCCGAGCTGATTGGGGAGCTCAGAAGACGTTCTTCTATTGTGGAAGGAATTACCCTGTCATTTGAGGTACTCTTTCACTTAATTCCGCTTTTTCTCAAGTTTCCTCCGGTTTTGCTGGAAGCAAATTTCTTGTTTCTTTTCTCCCACTATCCAATCGGATATGTGAGAAAAAGGAAGGGCTAGGAAGGAAACACAGAACTTTTTCGGTGAAATAATGTTGTGGTATAATATAATGAAGATGAGATAAACAAGGCAGAAAATCAGGGAACGGAAATGAACCAATACCAACCACCTCGTTCGTGTTCATTTCTGAGAAACAAAACGTACAAAAACATTTTCCCATGTGGTTTGGCAGTTGTACTCTATGCCCCTTGGGTTACATTATAAATTACATTTATGATAATAAATAAGTAAACTTATTTTCACTCTTCTAATTCCTGTCTAAACCAGAAAGAGTATGGGATTGGGATGCAAATAGGATGACAATATTTATATATTGAAACGGCAAACTGTCTGAAGAAACATTTAGACAAAAGAATGTGTCTGCAGAAAACAAAGTTATCCATTAAAATTGAGTAGGATGAGAGGATATAGGATAATTACATAAATACTGTGATGTCATATTAAATGTCTGCTACAAAAGAGCATATGGGGCATTGTGAGAAAACCATCCCAATCCCAGACAGTCTGGTGAAAGTGAACTGCTAAAAATTATATTTCATCATGTCTGTCATCCCCATCCTCATCAAATTAAACGAGGTCGGAAACACCATCATTATGATGATTGACCTCGGAAAAGGAAAAAGAAAAGAGGAAACTTTTTAGAAACACAAAAGTGTATCATTATTAATATTATCATCATCTTCATCATCCTTATATTATTTTTAAAGCCTCTCATTTCTCTCATGACTTCATGACTTTCACTATATATATCCAAATCTTTTTTTCTTTAATATTTCTCACTCACCCAGCTTGGATTTCTTAAATGTGGATACTTATTATGATGGTGTTATATTATGTCTGTGTCTGTACCCTCCAGATTATTTCTTCCAACATTTTCTGCTCCGTAGGATTTACATTTTCTCAAAGAATTCTTGTTCAACTAACAACTAATGCCCCTCGATGTAGTTTCATAATGTCTCCTGGAAGGAATACGGAAGCACAGACCATTAGACTTATTTTTTAACGAGACATAAGCAACCCCAAAAAAAACTAGTATGGTTCTGTGAGTAAAAGGAGCCCTGCTTTTGAAGTTTATTTAATGTTGTGTACAACAACTCACAAGCCTTACAATTTTTGTTTAACATGCTGTGAAAGAAAGGCTTGAATAAATGCATTACATTTATTATGGCACACAGCCAGAAAAAAAGGAATAAGTATAATGTTTAAGCAGAGTTTCGCTTCACCATCCAATTCGCCAAAAGTGGCTTGAGCTTTTTCATCTTGGGGTTTCAGTTACTCTAGTGGAAGGAAAATTATTTCTATGTTTGTAGTTTGTAGTCACATACATACAAAAAAAACGTACAGAGCCCTTCTTTTCCAAGTAAAGCCAGTCGTTAGCAAGTTACCCATTTGAGAGGAAAGAGAGAAATAATGACGACCATAGTGAAAGTATCAACAACAGAACATCCCCAATAAAAGAGAAAGCTAAAGGATCATAAGAACTAAGTAGGGAAAGAGACATATTGTGTGTGTGTTGCATTTTTCATGAGATTGCTCTGTTGTGGGAAAGGAAGGAAAAGGAAAGACAAAAAAAACTAATGCATTACATGCACATAATATGAGATGCTATATGTGAACAAGAATTAATGTTCCCGGATATCTCGTTCACATTGTATATTCCATCTATTATCATTTGACATAGGATTTCAGCTGGATTAACACATTTAGTTATTTGTTGAGTACTTTTTACAAGCTAAAAAAATTACACTGAAAAATATACATATATTATGCCGTAGTAAAAATGTTTGTGTTGAATTTATTAGAGACATCCAAAATATTATAACAATATAATCAATTTTAAAGTTTTAAAACGAGCTGAAAGTTTTGCGAAATTGTTTCGTAATTGAATTACTTTTTCTAGACATATATACACAAACATACATATATATTGTGTTGTGGCTCAGTCGTGATAATTCGTCGTCTAATGATCGTCATATCAACCATGATAGACCTGATTGCTAGGTATAAGAATTAATTAATCGTTGACGTTGAACACAATTGGCTTGCTTTATGTCTAGACATGTCGCAAATTACAAATGGGAAGACTAGTTTTTGGAGGATTCTTTTTATGGTGCCTATATCCCTCTTTCCATACATCTTTTCTGTGGTTGTTTCTATGGTTTTCACCTTAAAAATAAACCGTAACAAGTAAACAATTGAGTTAAACAAATTATATTTTTCGGTATGAAACAAAGTTTATACTGTTACTCGGGCCATAACAAGGAGGTCTGTTGCTAATATGTTTCTTTACTTCTTCTCATGTTCCGTGCTTATCACCATGATTTACTCTCGGTCTGATCATCGTTTTATCCAATTAAGGAAGCCCTTTGTTTTCTTTAAATAGGTGATCAAGACGACTTGGAAATAAAAACACGCAGGATAAAATGGCTAAACAAAATACAATGAGAACTTTTTTGTAGGAGTATAAAACACTCTGTTAGGCAAAAAAAGATGGTGACCTTTTCTTTTGTTAGTAAAAAGAAAGCAATTTCCAAGTAACTTGTATTTTACCTTATTTCAGTAACTTTGTATTTGTTTGAAGACGACATGAAACACAAGTGGGAACAATAAAAAAAGGTAATCATCTGTCAGAAACACAATAATGAGCCATTCCAACATGTAATGTTGTTTTGGACAGGGACATGACTCGATGATGACCTCATTTTGTTGTATTTCCTCTTTCTCAAGAAATTACCGTATATCTTCCCAAAAAAAGATTTGGAAGAAGCTGTTTTTTTGTTATTATCTTTATGCTTCATATAAATTTTGTTTCCAAGACGCGCGTATTTTCCTCCGGCAACTCCGGCATATAAGCACATTTTTAGCAATTTCGCAAAGCTGCGTAAAGAAAAAGCACGCAAAAAATTGACAGGCTTCCCATTTATTGCTTACGAAATTCATTGAATTGCTTCCAATTGGAAAGCTCCTTTGGAAGTCAGTAATGAATGGGAATTTTGTTCCACTGATTTTCTTGTCAAAATGGGGAAAATATTCATGGGAAATTGGATGCTCCACTAGCTCATGTTATTAAAGTGGTTTGATAGAAGAGAATATCATATAATATATTGGGAAATGAAATGAATGAGTAGATATATAAAAAATAAGGATAGCGAGTGTGTGAGAATATATTTATGCATGGCGTGGCATGTTTTCCACATGATATCCCATAAAAAATAATATTGTCTCCGGCGAGCCTTCTCTTCAAATCCTTCCCAGGGAAAGTTTTACAAAAGATGGGAATATATGGAAACTGGAGAAAAAATTGTCCTTCTCTCTATTTCTCTTCCAATTCATTCCAACCCAATCAAAGACACACACACACACAAAATGAAATGGGCTGACAGTGATTATTTTTTGACAGATGTCCACACGAAAACTGCTTTTTACTTTCCCAAGTGCCACTTATTCCACGATTTTGCTTAGAAACCGCTCATGTTTCTTGCCTACGCACACATCCATACTATGTATGTCAGAAGGGTTGTCGTCTACGTAGTTCCTTCATCATATTATATAATTTTTTAAAGGCTTGAAAAGGAAGTCGTGATAGTGATAACTATCATGAAGCACATGACATGTGTAATTTCATCTCGAGAGTGATTTACAAGTAAGAATATATATTGAGCAGAGAGACAGTGATGTTAGTGGTACACAAGGGGTTTATACATGCCTATTTTTCAGGGAAGGTATCACATATTCACAAAGGCAGCCTAGTCAACTCATGCCTAGCTCCGGAAAAAAATGCTGAATGCTCTCGTTTTCTTCGCTCTTCCACTTTACATGCATTTTGTGTACTTTCTCAATTTTTCATTTGAGATGAGAAAGAAGAAGAAGTGAAGAGAAGCGTTTTATCGCTTTTTCTGTGTTGAGTATGTGAAGTTTGAAGCCTCGCCTTTCATAATAAAAGTATATAAATATACATATTTATATGCCTACTTCTAAATTTGCAGGATGAGGAGACCGAAGAGGAGTATAGGAAATCCAAGGAAGCGAGCTCTGTCAGTGGTCTCAATGACACGTCGAAGTAGCATCTTTTCATCCCGCTCCAACACAGCTCCTGAGTCACCCGTCTACTCTTCCGATGAAGAGTTGCCCTCCAGTCCTCCACCAGAAATACGACCGTATGCCACTTGTTCCAACATCCGTCACACTTCCTCGCCCATGCGAACAACAGCAGTTTAGAAAATATATCTTCGTCTTCTCCTTCGCCATGGAATCTTTTCCCGAGAGTGCGAAAAAATGGGAATGTATTGCCATTGCTGTGCATCGTGAATTGCGTTAAGCACCAAAGACAAGAAGCTTCACTTGTTTTTTGTCGTCTTTTTTTTAAACTCATGTCATGAGTTTCTCTCTTCTCCTTTCTCTAGTTGTGTGCTACCGTCTCTCGTCTTCCCAAAGACCTTCCAACTGGAAAACGCACAAGCAAAGTCGTAACCCTTTCCAATGACGGTCATAAAACATGTTGAGAATATAGCATCGTGACATTCGCAACATTCGCGTTTTTGAAATGCCCAAAAGCGTTCCACTTTCTACAACAAACAAAAAATAAGCCCCATATTTTTGCAAATTGCAATACACATATATGATGATTCTATTGCTTAAAAAAACTTTTTATTCATGCAGTCCCAGTCACTACTATTAGCTTGCCATGTTGTATGGCAACTAATCAACAACCTAACACAACTTCATTTCATTCCATTTCTGAGTTTTGTTAAGGGTTTCATTCACTTTTAAGTCAAATTTCCAAGGCCTTTGACTGAGTGAGTAGAAGAAAACTTTGATATGGACTTTTATCTTTTCTAACTTATTACAAGTTAATTCTTCTTCATGTTCCAAAAGATGCATACTAAGTAAACGTTCATGCAAACAGACACTTTCCTTTTTTGTTATCATTATCATCTCTACATTTCTCTTCTGCCCAGAGAAAAAGATTTCTTGCGGGTCCCGTCTCACTCCCTGGAATAAAGAGATTACTGGGGAAGAAAAAGGTCTTACAAGGGAAAAGTGGTAGTTAGTATGGTGAACGCTTCAATTTTAGACTGCAGTGGTATTTTTAAGGACTTATTTCAAGTGCATAATCATCATGATCACCAACATATATACCACATCATTTATAGTATGCACGGCATGCATGACATCATAAAACACTCTTTAGTCTTTTCACTTGGTTGGGGTTCAGTCAGCCAAAAGAGTGGAGAGGCGAGAGAATTGAAAACTAAGACCTTCAAATGGGTGGACAAATCGCTCTTAACAAAAGAAAGCTTAGTTAGCCAGATCTCTAGGCCTTGGGGAAAGGATGAGGAGACATGGAAGCTTTTTGCACATGCATAATATGCGGGGAAAACCACTAAATGTTGAACATCCCTTTGATTGAATTTCCCTTATCTCTACACAAAAAAAGGTGGCATCTATTTGTAACATGGGTTACTTCTGTAATAGGTTGCCAAGGTGTATATATAAAGGCACGCCTACTTATTGTAAAGTGTTTTATGTAAATTATG
>JAANSM010003154.1:0-13463 GCA_036850725.1 Orchesella villosa | reverse complement strand
CTAATAAAATAAGAACTGAGTCAATGGATTTATTATCATATGGATGGAGCAGTTTGGTGTGCAAGATAATTTTGATCTCTAAACAAATTAATGGTTCTATTATATTTTGTAAAAAAAAAAGTTTGTAAAAAGTAAATACCCCAAATGTACTTGTTTAATTCGCTCTTTAGCAAATCCAAACCTTTTCTACAGAATGCCGAATGTCAGCCGAGTTAGGTTATGACTCCACATCCGCATCCAATAGTTATATTATGTATTTAGACAAGAAAGGACGCAACACAAGATATCTTGTACTAACATAATGAAATAATGTATAAAATATATTCTGTATTTTCAGTATCTTATATATTATCAGAGCATCTAACCTGTTAAAAGTCAAAAAATAGAATAAAGAAATGGGGCACATGGCACATCATATATGAGCCTCTAAACCCTAAACGTGGAAACATCCAGGTACGAATTTCATGCATAAACTTTTTCATCATATCGTCTATTTTTAGAAGTCTGGTTTGAACCGAACCTACGAAAGAACTGTAACTTAGAAGAGTATGTTTTACACTCAAAACACTTGCTGGCCACGTGTCAAGTCATATAATGTCATTGTGCTTAAAGTGAGTGCGCAGTTTGACAAAATCTGTGGACATGAATCGATTTTCTAGTTCGAATTTGAATACAAGTGATAAGTAACTAAAAGTTTTAATACGATTTCTACTTGTTGACTGGTACTGTTGTTGTATTAGTTCCGGTATGAGTCTTATGGTCATTTGATCATCAACCTACATAATAATCAAAGTGAGCAGTAAAATATTACTTATTGCTGGAAAGGTTTATTTCATTACGTAAGACAAGAAAATTGTCACAGTGTTTAAAACGTTAACAAGAAATTAAAAACATTCAGAAGAGTTAAGAGCTACAGCCAGCAGCAGTTGATTTTTTACAAAGAAGTATCACCTCTTTAAGTCATGTCAGCCCCCACCCAAATGCAGTATAAAATAACTGTTTACTACCTAAATACAGTGGTAACAATTTATTTAAACGTATAACAATTCCGTCCAACACAACGATAACACGGAATATGCAACATTGTGGAAACTTTTTTTGGATGGGATTTCGGAAAGAGTGGGAGAGCGTTGACTTTGTGGTTACCTAATTACAGGTGACAATTAGGCAGTCTTTTATGGACTTAATTTACACCCATTTGATAATTTTACTACTTTTACTTTTGTATCAAATCGTATGCTACTGAATAATTAATGATAATAAAAAATATCGTGTAACATACAACATATTGAGTTCTTTTTTTAAATTTTCATCTTACCCCAAGCATAACGTCGGGTCGTTTCCATCATTCCATGAATTCCATTCTTTCTGTTTTATTACAATGTGGTTGAAGTTAATATATGTCAATAGCACACAAATGAAATCGCGATTATGGCTTAACCTTGAACTAAACTCAAGGGCATGCATGAGTTTACGCATGTACAATTGACAATGCGTAAGTAATAGAAAGGAAACGGTAAAAAAAAGTCTTGTATTGAGTAAGAGACATTTCTCGTTTTCACTATCTACAGAACACCATTTGTGTCTTCGATCTTATTTTCACAACAAAATGGGAAGACTCAAAGACTTAAAAAATATGTTATCATGCTTGTATGTATGTATGTATTTAAAGGAAGAAGTTATCATGCTTGCTTGCGCTATGAAAGTAATATATGAATGAACGTACAAGTTTTAGGTACATTGTTTATTGTTTGGGTCACCGAACAATAGGGGAACTTTACGTAAGGATATTCTAACGCTATAAAATGTAGAAAGATACACAACGAGGGTCCAGGGTCCAGAGACGATCAGGATGCATTCATTTGGGAAGTTTGGTCTGTTTTTTACTTTTTTAAACATATGCATAGATGATAGAGCTGCAAGCATATATAGTGTATGTATAGGGAAAAAATCTTTTAAGTATCTATATCGAATTTTGTATACCTTGGACTTATTATCACGAGTCACTTGAATGGAACTTGGGAAAACCCCTAAAGCTCCTACTTTATATTCTGTACTACACCTTGCAGAGGACAAGGTGCCAGGATATTTGTAGCAAGAATTTTCATAAGAATTCTTCTAAAAACATCCAACCATGCAATTAAAATAAAATTAAAGCCTATTACTGTTACTTCCTGTTTGAGATATTTTTGTCATCTTCCGTGAACTGAGATTTAAAGCTGTCACTCTTGTGCACCAGATCCTGGAGTGGCAGTGAAGTTACAGCAAGTAGAGTTAAAAGGGCTTTCTTGGCATTAGATTTATGTACGTGTAGGTCACAGATTGAAAATGAAAGTGTTTGTGTTTCTTTCACTTTTCTTGACGAATCTTTTCTTTGAAGTCGGGAATGGGTGCAATACACATTATGGAGAGTATGGGCTATTTGGAGATCATGGTGGAGATTACATGGTAAAATTACCAAAAATTTATTGCGTAAAATATCCCTTATAACCAATTAGTTAATATTGCCTGATCGATTACTTTGTTCAGGGCCATGGCCATAATCATCACTCTCACATGAATGTTCATTCTCATGGAATGCACCACCATGGGGGATATGGACACGGGCATCATGGAATGGGAATGCTAGATTCTCTTTTTAGAACCGACATCGGAGGTCACCAGAACCACCATCATCATCATTCTTCCCATTTAATTCCACTCTCCTCCCACCGACACCGACATGTACATCGTGTTCATCGTCGCTCTGTTCATGTAAGACTTTAACGTTAAGCGTAATCCCCAATTTATTTCAAAATGTATTTCCAATTTATTTATTTCCATCCATCAATACAAGTCAATCAGGTCTCGTACCATCTCGACTTAAGACCCCGTCCTCCACATTACCGTCCCTCATCAACCTTTGGAATCCACTCAGCCGGACACCATCATCATCATGATAATCATAATTTTCCAAACTTATTTAGCAGCTTTCTTCAAAGATTAAATTTATTTCGTTTAGTGAACTTGCTCATGATTCTACTCATTAATTACTACCTCGTTGCCTACTTGGATGCATATAAATATTATTATAATGGACATGGACACTTTGACAATGGTTATCATCACCACCACCATTCTTCTTATAGCTATTATGCTGATCTCTTTTGTTATAATTTTCTACATTTGTATATTACATTCAGAGGTTTCTAAAGAAAGGTATAGCATTGTTAACAAATAATAGATATGGAATAAAAATACATTGAAACACACATATTTTGTAAAAACATCCTGTGTACATTCACATTACATACATGATATACATATCACTACAAAAATCTTTAATTTGCTAGAGATGCTGACACTGACATCACTGAATCGTGACTCAAGCTGTAAATATTATGTTATTTCATGAAATTGTACAAAAGGCAGTTGGTAGTTGGTTCATGTTATGTATTTTATTTTATACTATATCAGCGTGCTGCATAGTAGCCCCCATCAATCCCATTTTTGCTCAATACCACCTGCCACAGTTGAATTCTCCTTGCTTTAAAGCAACCAGCTCCCATGAGCAAATAGTATTTCCAAAGCCGGAAAAACTTGTCCCCATATGTGCTTTCAATTTTGTTCCAATTCCTGGAGAAATTGTCAAACCAAGCTATAAGCGTTTTGCTATAGTCATTGCCAAAATTTTGCCAGTCCTCCAACACAAATCTCTTGTCAATGTGCTCCGTAATATGTTTGTGATATGGCAGTATCCCATTGGGGAATATATATTTGTCAAAAAAGGCATCTGCTAGCGGAAAGTCATCATGTGAAACACCAATGGTATGAAGAAGAAATATCCCTTCGTCTTTCAAGCAACGCTCCGCCATATCAAAGAAACTTCCATAGTTCTTTGGTCCAACGTGCTCGAACATGCCTATAATAAAGAGAAATAACTTGATAAAGTGTGTAAAAATCAGTTTCAATCCGTTTGGAACACATACATTTTGATTTATAATAACACAAATCGCCACCACGAAGACATACTTACCGACGCTAACAATACGGTCAAATTTTTCATCAAGATCCCTGTAGTCCATTAGCCGTATGTCAACTGGAAGTTTTGAACATCGTTCACGAGCATACTTGGCACCCTCCTGGGAAACAGTTATCCCAACAACTCGAACACCATAATTCTCAGCCAAATATTTGCTGAGTCCACCCCACCCGCAACCAATGTCCAAGACAGACATTCCTGGACTCAACAGTAGTTTCTTGGCGATGAGATCCATCTTATCAGTTTGTGCTTCTGCTAAACTCTTGGCAGTTTTCCAGTACCCACAACTATAGTTCATAGAAGGGTCCAAAAAAGATTCAAAGAGATCGTTTCCTTCATAAAATACGACCAAAAACCAATTTTCCTTTAGATCATAATTAATATATTTTTCAAATGATTATTGATTCAGCTAATTTTTTCTACAATAATTGAGCTTTACCAAGATTATAGTGCTTTTCCCCCACTTCCCAAGCCTTCTTTTCAGTTTGCATGTTAAAATGCATTAGCTCCATATAATTTAGGAAACGGTTCCAAGGATTCATGTACGCTTTGTATATAGCTTTTCTCATTGTTCTATAATTTAGCTCCACCAAATCATCACAATCCCACACACCTTCCACATAAGTTTCACCTAGTCCAAGTGGAGCGTGATTTGTGAGTCGGAGGAAGAACTCATTTTTATTATGTACTGTAATATCCCAAGGATTAGAGCCATCCAACTCGATCCCAGCGTCGAGATACGATTTTCTCACAAGGTTTTCAAAAAACCCTAAAAATAATCGAATGATTACAGCCTCAAAACTCTTGTAGGCACGAATGAATTTGATTGTGAGGATGTAGAATAGACTTCCGTTGTTTGCCATGTTGTTGGTAGACAAAGAGGGTTGAAGTTACACAATACAATGTATATATTTATCACAGGATGGACTGTTAAGGAGGAAAGTTCGTTAAGAAGTGGGAAACACTTGTAGTTGCACATGAACACAATTTCTTTAAACTTGTATATTATATTATATGATTGATGGGATGATGCATGTCTCCTCGTGCATTGGATGATGGAATGACTTCAAAACAACTTCTGAAAAGAGAAGAAGATTTTGCGTGAATTCTTCATTTTTTTATTTAGCTTCAATTCACACACACACATTTATTCTACTTGTCTACATAATATTTTCTGGTAAGAAAACAGAAAACACAGGTTCAAAACGAGGAGGTGAGGATATTTTGAGCATGTGTGCATGATAACAATAATCAAAGGAGACTGAAGTAAAATATTACATATTAATATAGTTTATGCATTTATGGTAATGTTTGCTAAATCAGCAGAAATGAAGATGATATAAAAACCTTTTTATCACGTTCTCCACGTCTTCTGCTTAGCCTTCACTTTTACCGGCTAAAACTCTGTTGAGGTTCAGGTGTATATGTAAATCTCTACTAAAAAAGTTATCGCTTTTTTATCTGCATTGTAACAACAACCGTCTTTCTGTCTATGCTACTGAACGCTGTTGTAATTAAGATTAAAATCACAAACTCACAAACCACATAATAATAGAAGCACCAATAAGCTACGTGCCTTAAAATCATAATGCCTATGGTCTTGGTCTATACTTATATATATATGCTCTAGCTACCTATATATATGGCATGGCATGATCTCAAGATTGGATTAAATGAGAAATTGTGAATATTTGCAAGGGCAAACAATAGATAACGGACTGCGCCTTTGTTTGATAAGAAAGAAGGAGTGAAATGAATCAAGAGAGCTTACCAGGAAGGAAGAAGAGTATTAACGAGTGCGGTAATGTTCATCATTATACGAAAAGAGCCCACAAAATCTGTGATGTTTTTTTTACTTTTACGAGACTCTCTCTGTAATAACTAAAAACCGACGAGAGGACGAGGGTAGAGTTGCGTAAACCACTTGCGGAAAATTGAGTATTCAATGAGAGACGGTAACAATCTATCGCAATCCCATAATATATCAAACCGGTAATAAAAAATATATTTCAGTGTTTACTCACAGTCGCCAACTCGCCATGAAACCAAAAGTAGGAGTAGTAAAACGGTTTGGATATGGCGAAGGAAGCTTGAATTAAATCACAAAAGCTGAAACCCTTATCGTTCATATTGTTTATACAGCTTAATGGAAAAACTGATGATAATGCTGGAATTGAAAAATCTCGGCAGCTTTGGCCCAAACTCGTGCAGTCATTTTGTATGTTTTATGTACCTTTTTTACCTCCGCACCGGCCATGAAACGAAGGGAAACTATACGCAAATGAAAATATGAATACAAGCAAATAAAACGTTACGTTATACATTATACAACTCTCTCCGTGTACTATACGCTTATGAGTTTTGTTTCTGTGCATGTCATTGTCATCATGAACGGAAGAGAGAGAGAGATGTGAAGATGCAATGACGAATAAATTACACAAAATGTCATACAAAAGGTGAATATCAGGTATATAAATAGGTGTTTTGTCACATCACATTCATCCTCAATCCCATTATTTCATCGTCATATTTTCCTCCTCACCTCCTCAGGGGGAAATCATTTATTTACTCAATATTTGCATGACATGTAGATATATAAAAACCATTAAGGTGTTGCATATCTAAATGTATAACCCTCTAAGCTTTTCCTGCCAACATCATCATCATCACGTCATCATCATATTTTCATATTAATGCTTAGCTTTTTGGTTTAGTAGTTTACTTCACACACACACATGCTCATATTATATAAAACGTAATGGAAAATCTTGTCAGAAAATGTGTATATTCATAGTCATAATGAAACGGATTTCCAGCATAATAATTATTCTACTTCAACTGCTACTACGCTATACACCCTAGAACTCTTTTGTTGATTGACTTACCTACGAGCAGCAGCACAATGGAATTCAGCGACTTCACACTTTTCGGTCTCTATGATTTTCTTTTCATTCTTTACATATTTTACACACAATATATAGGTAGCACTGGTAGCAGAGAGGTGCTTTTGATTATGGTGGAGGTGGATGGGGATAGGAATTTTTGCTGTGCGTGAGTTCTCATTCACTTCCCACCATGAATAGGTAATTATGAAAACATTGCACATTCCACCTACAACCTACACATATATAGACGCGTCACTTGTAGTCACTTCTTTTATTATTGTACACGTTGCTCAATTCACAATCATGATTTTCTAGAAGTTCATATTTACTTATATATTAAAGATTTTTTCGTATATTGTCTGGTATCTCGCTCCCATTGATATGTAGATGTAGAAACTATGCTCATTTCATTACTACATATACTTAGGTATACTTTTATTAATAATATTCATGAAGAAATATTGGTTTTCAGTTTACCTTCCTTTTCCTTCCTGCGAAGTTTCGAGATTTTGAGTATATTCCACTACAAATGATTGACTAAAAAAACTACTGTAAGCTTGTTACGAAGGCATATACACCTTCGATCATCAAAAACATTTCATTTCAATTTCATCGTATTAACATAAGTCATTTCATGACGTTTTATATAATGCACACTTGATGCCCCTTGATGTATTCAACACACCAAATATTATACATCCTCAATCCTCACTGCCTCCTCCACCTTTCCATTACGAAGCAAATATTTATTTGTGCACATTAAGTCGTCTCGTCACTGTTTACTTTTGTTAGATAAGGAAGGATTTTCAGGTGTCCATGTTCGTAATAATGCATAATATTCATTTTCATCTGCTTCTGCTTAAAGCTGTAGACTTGAGTTTGCAAGCGCTCACGCTTTAGCTTTTTTTTAGTTATATTGACACTTGTTCCTGTTAAATTCCAATCAGCAGTATAATTCAGTATCTTATAAGTTATGAGAATCATAAATTACTAATAAATATTGAATTCTATAAATTATGAAACTAGGTTAGCTATATTTTCCCTAAGAACTATGTAATGCTCCGCTCACGTTCATGCTCTTGCTTTTGCTATATACATCTTTTTAGTAAAGGTGTGAACCTACTTATTTTTTCTGTTTCCTCATTACACTAATAGCTACAGTAGCATTATGTGTTATTTTAGTACATACAAACAGAATAAGTCTGTTCGTACGTAGATATACCCTCGAGTAATATATATTATTTAATGTAATGTAAATTGTACTCCCTTATCAACTGTCTGTATCACCAAATTCACTGGGGAAACATGCAACACTGAGCTAAGAACTTGGCTTCTTCAAGAGCACTTCACCATTCACTGGAGTAACATACTTCTGTATGAGCATGATAAAAGACAATGTCCGATGAGGTAACAAATAACGACAACGTGTTTACTTGGCCTAGGCGTGTATACGTTTTGTATACAAGGCAATTGACAACGACTAAATGAGACCTTCAAAAAGCCTTTGCAGCTATTGTACAAATGTCGATAACCGGCTATTGATAATGCTCGTTATACCAGCTAGTTTTGTATCGCGTGCCACTGCTCAGAGATAGAAACATGATTTGAACAAATTAAGCAATCGAATTTCTTAGATTGAGTGCAAGTTTTGCAACATCAAATATGACAGAAAACACAAGTCTTTTACCTACGCAATTACGAAAGATAAATTGCGTATATCAATAACGGTAATTGGAAATTACCTGTCTATTTTCTCTCAGATGGTTACACTGAACTCAATCGATAAAAGGAAGCTTTTAAGGTTAATAATAATACACCCAAAAATAAACGTCTCTCACACAAACAAAACTGTTTGAACACACTTATTAAAATGTGTGTTAGTAACAAGCGAAAAGATGCCGACTGAGCGGAAGCCTCAAAGCTCAAATTTCATTTTCTTCTCTTCCGCTCTACTTTCACTAACCAGCTCATGTTTCAAGGTGTAAGGTGAGCCGTGAAGCAAGACGAAAAGAGAATAGAGAAAGAGGAGTTAAGCTAAACAGATAATAATAGACCACGCCGCCACCACACCGCAAGTGATGCTTCACTACTTTTATACTTATAGCGCCAAGCCAATCCAGCTCCTTACTACCTTTTGTGATTAGTAGCGTCTGCGTCTACTTTTTTTGCAAGAAGTTCTGGTTCCAGCATTTCAACCATATAAGATTTTAGAATACCCGAAATACCTCACTCTCGCCCTTTCTTATTTTCTCCAAGTCAAACTACAATAGACATTTTATGTATTCTCCTTCTTATTAGTTCCTTCCTATCACCTCGCACAGCATTTAATACTCTACATATCCATACGATATATATGTCTAACAAAAAAAACTAATGACAAGTTGTCAGTTGTCTTGCTGGTAGAGAGCACCGCACTTTCTTATTTCTTCTTTGGTTTTGGTGTTGGCTTTTCCCTGTCTTTCTCTGACATTCCAATTTTTATTATGAAGGAATATAACAATACCAAAAGCAGCTCCCGTTCTCAATTTCCTTGTTGCAGTTGAATACGTATATGCACACACTTATATAGTGCATACAAACAAAAAACACACATATTGAAAAGCAGCGTCTTTTCCAGCTCCTTTCTCCAACCTCTTTCTTTGTGTTACTTCTAATGGAGTTGGAAACAGGAGCGGAGCCAGGCTTTGGCTCCAATTTTTTTTGGCACTTGGGATAGCAAGTATTTGTATTTGTTGAATATCATCAAGGCCACGCGGCTTACTTGAGCTAGATCCAACACAAAAAAAATCTTTAATGGAGCGTATGAAATAATGATTTGTCTTTTCTTTGTCACTTCCAACTTCATATATAGATAAAGTTTTAATATATAAAAAATGTGTTGGTAATGCAAATGCATATTATGAATATGTCGATCTGTGTATTTAGAATGTGGGATAATACTGTATGCTTCAGCTTGTTGAATCCTATGACATTCTTGACATTTTTTAGAGTTTTCAAGTGAGCTTTGAAAACAGACACAATGAGCTACTTTTTTCCTTCCTTGAACAAATACAAACAGACGTTTTGGCAGATGGATATGGAAATGGAACAGGATGGAACATGGAACGACAGAAAAATAAAGTGATGGGGAATACGAATAGTACTAGTTGGTACAGTCACACAACTTTCATTCATGTAAATCCGTGTTCAAAAGGAATTCAACTGACTTGTGAAAGTTTCAAAGTGGTTTGGTTTGTTGCTTGTCCAATGAATTTTATATAAAATGCCAATTCACATAGTTGCCTGCAAATTACTAGTAACGATTATCGCAGGTGAAACCTCGCCAAAACCACAAAAGAAACTAACTTGCATTTGTATAATGTACCTTTTTGTACTATATTCACACTGTCAACTATGTAAGACTTTCACCTCCTACAATACTTGGAAGTAATTATTAAAATGCCTTGTCGTGCTCAGATATTCATAAGCATACGAAACAAACATATGTAATATAAGTATATAAAACATGTTTTATGGTTACTGTCCATTTAATCTATTCAAAAAAATCCTACTGATTACTTTGGGAAGGCAAAGGTAATGAAAGCCCCAATATGTTTGATAATGGAAATGGAAACCAAATGGATATACGTAGTTAGTATATAGCTCCGAAAATAAATTACCACTCAATAACAGCATGGACACAAAGCTTTTAGGCTACATGTATCCATCGGTTTAGACTTTGGATAGTTTTTTCTCTCTTCTGAGTCTTATTTTTCCATTTTGCTCATTGTCACCAACCACTGACGCTATTATTAGTGGAAGAATGGAAGAAACTATTAACATAGATGAGTCGATCAAACTTGATAGACAGTTAGTTTTGTTTTCACTCGTTTTATTTTAACCATCAAAGGAAAGCCTGGAAGTTTCCTTTGGCACGCGTGTGAGGCCTATTGATTTTATTTTGTGGACATGGATTTTACTCACGCATGATATCAATCAGTCTTTTCGAACGATTATGGGTCTGTCTTGTCTTTGCTTTCTCAAAAATTAGAAGGCATTTAGTATCTTTATAGTATATGCAATTGTTCCTATATAATTATTTCACACGATCATAATGATAAATTAGGTTGGGAATCCCCGAGCGTGAAACTCCATTAGGCGAAATGTTGTATTGATTAACTATAGTAGTTGTGTTATTTAGAGTTTGGTTTGATTAGATTTGATTATTTTACGTAATAAATAGCATAGTAGTTATTATAACTAACATTTCTTATTCCTTGAACAAAATTTTATCTGGATACATCCAATCATTCAAAGCAACAGAAAATGTTGCTTTCTCTCAGCATAGATGTGACAAGCAAAAGTTGAAAATACAAGCATTTGTTTGAAGAAATATGTAGTGCTACGATAAAGGGTACAAACCTGCAAGTCTTCTTGCATATACTGCAGAAGCGGCACCTACATACGTATTGTATCGATTTGTAAACTGTTTAATGCTTGATTTGACGTCATCAAGAAAAAATAATTCAACTTATAATAATACGTCAGAATTGTAGGTCATGAAAGTATAAATTCTGCGTGTTGCACCATTAACAATGAGCAACAAAATTCTTAAAACATCAAGTATTAACTTTGTTGTTCACCAATCACCAATGTTATTTAGTAGGTGTAGGTGCATCATATCTTCATCTTAGTAGAATATCGCACCCATCTATAAAGATTATTCACATGGCTTAGTAGTTCAGGTTCGGAATGAATTAATTGGTATTGGGAATTGGGATATTGATATAGGGAACCTTGACTTGCTCGTATGATAAAATTATTTGGCAAAAAATATCATTATATAGTGTTTAAATTTCAAGTTTGCTGGATACACGAAACTCCACTACAATGACAATGTGATACGGAGATTCCAAAATTATAATAAATAGGTACTCATGTCGATGATAAAAAACTGGTTTTGTACCAAAGTTCTTTCCTTGTAGGTGGTATCTTAATATTATGCGAAACCTGATCCGACAAAATGTCTAAAGGTATATACTGATATCAAATGTAGCATACAAAAAAATATATTCAATACTATGTATGTACTTTCAACGAATGTTATCAAATCAGATGACAATAATGTACCTATCGATGGTCTTCTAGTATGAAAATTACTTCTATTTATATCCTTTGATTTGACCATTTTCTTTGCATTGTGGATTAATCAAGCAAAGATTGAATTTTGTTTGACACCTCTACATTAAAAATGAATTCCTTACTAAATTCAGTGGTCAATCCTGTAAGAATTTCAATTTTAATTATTGTAACGTGCTTCCCTTTCTAAATATGAGGTTTTGGCAGAGCACCGTTTTCAAGGTCAAAGTAAGTATTAACAATAAATTATGGCTAATGGCATGCTTCCAGCCAGATTCAATCCCAGGCATTATTTTACTTAAGACGAATTACATTAGTTAACTACAATCACACTTAGTTTTTAATTCAATTTATGTTCTTGTACCTTAATCAGCACCGTATTGTGGTGTGACGCGCCAGGAATCGCCAACACTAACTACTCACATGGACGAGCTAGTTAAAAATCCATGGTTTGCTCCTATATACAAGTACAACATCCCCAGAAAAGCATGGGAATTTTGGAGCAATGGAATTTTAATCAATAATTCAACCGTCCTAATCATTGCAGGTTCTTGACCAATTTATATGAATGCGCATTAAAGATTTTGTGTAAAGAAGTATGAGTAGCAATTTCAATCGCAGGTGATGACTCTAAAGATGCAATGGATATAAGCAAAAATATTGCGAACTATAGGGTCATATTGGATGTGGATGGTTTAGTGCGTAAGTACGATTACAACCCCGACGATGTCACTACAGACAATTTATCGCAAGTAGTTGGGGTTAGGAATTCCTGTAAAAATAATTACCTTGAATTTCAAATGCGAAAAGACAAATTTTCGTATTTCATATTAACCATAATGTATTTTACAGATTGAAAGAGTTTCTTTCTCCCAACAACCAAAGAACGAGGTTTTCGCAGGCGAAGCAAGGTTTGGTTTTGCTTTCCTCCACTTAAAGCAGCAACTGTTTCTATCCCCGTTTGCATTAGAAGCTTGCATTCCTCTTCCTTCCATATCAAATCAAATTGGAAGCTGTAATTTGCAAGAACTTCTTCCTCCGTCGCGTTCTCTTATAAAACACTTTAGCAATCTTTTTTCCCTTTACTCACTGGCATCAGAGTTCTCCCAAGGGCAGGAAGGCCAGGGAGTGGAGTCTTTCATTGATAATGATAAGATGAAATTGAATAACATATCACTTACATTGTGGGGGGATGAGAAACTATGCAAACAGTACTGGCACAATTTTTATGAGGACCAGTTTCCAGAAAATGTATTTTGCCTAGACGTTTCACCAAGCAGCCAACCAGAGCAGCAACCACATCAGCTAATAGTGTTGGGGGAAATCAACAAAACATCGACACTGCACTTCATTACGAAGCCGTTTGTGAAGCAAACTTTTGTTGCCGGTATTGGCGTAAAACCAGTCCACATTTATGATGATGGTCGTCCAAATGAGTC
>JAANSM010003153.1:0-13466 GCA_036850725.1 Orchesella villosa | reverse complement strand
TTTTGAAGTTTAATCCCACAATGCCACAATTGTAATATTGTTGTCACGCTTTGTTCTCAACTATATATACACCATGCGTGTACTATAAAAAAAGTTTGCAGTCATCTTCAACATTGGGATAAAATCTAGAAGAAAGGCAGAAAAAAAGCAGCTATCGCTAGTACACTCCTTCAAAACTGAGAAATTGAAGACAATGTATGAATTTTCGGTGCTGATTATACGTCTGAAAGTTTGTTCCACCAACCATTGCCATACTCATCATAACTCATCAATAATATTTGAAGAAAAAAACTTTTGTACATTTTAGTGCCTGAGCTCGTTGATGAACTTTTAGTACGTAAGTATAGTATTGGCTTGTTACACTATTAGATAATTTTTTTTACTGCAAATGTACACATGTCAAACGTTTCATGGATGAACGTGTACAAAAAGAGACACAGAAGAGAACTAAGTTTTGGTTACCAAAGTCTCTCCAATCTCAACCATGTGGAAGTTGAAGTCTTAATACTGACAATGTTTCCATTTGAATAGGCAGTCTAGTTTATATCCATTATTTTGAAATGATAAGCCTTTCAATCTATTCTGGTAATTGTGAACAACAATTTCTACTTTAAATGCAGCTGCATGCTCAGGTGGCTGATCTGAGGTAGTGTTCATTTTGTATATTTTGTGTCTCCATGCATTGTAAGACTTTCTCTTCAGTAGTGAATTGGAGCTTAAGCCCTGGTTAAAATAGGAAAAGAAGGTGACCGAGGCGAACAGTAAAAAGGAGAAACAAGTTCCGTGGAAAGACATGGAATTACAGTCACAAAGACTTGTCTAAGAAAGGGAATGGCTAATGTATCCTTCTTCCATTTGAGTGAGTGAGTGTGTGTATCAACATAGAATCTGCCTTTTTCCATTCTTTTGCTCTTCCATTTTCACTGGACAATGCTTGGTCCAATTCAGTTGGGAAAAAAGAAAGGGAATAAAGAAATAGGACCTCCTACGAGCAAAAATCTACTTCAGTTTTTCTTTCTCATCTTACGTACACAGCAACATAAGTTAGGAGAAAACAAGAAAGAAGAAGATGGATAAGCTTTTCCTTTCTTCTTGGCTCTGTGGTACCTGCTTGGCTAACTGAAATCAAAACATGCTGCTGCTCGACCTACGTTATGAAACTAATGCGTGGTTCATGTTGGGGAGTGAAAGGGAAGACTTGTTTCTAGTATTGTATTTCAAGTTCTCTATTTTGCTCTGGGAGAGAGCCTCATTTCCCAATTTCTTAAAACCATCCCACTTTATTTTTAGAGAAAGCAACAACAATGAGAAGTTCTATTTGTTTCTAGTATTGTATTTCAAGTTCTCTATTTTGCTCTGGGAGAGAGCCTCATTTCCCAATTTCTTAAAACCATCCCACTTTATTTTTAGAGAAAGCAACAACAATGAGAAGTCCTAAAGCCAGCTTAAATAATAATCTTATTATAAGAGCACCACCAACTATTATAGGACTACTCCTAGTGCAATTTAGTAAAGTTACAGATGACACGTTCTTTATGATCGAATGCATCATTTTTATTATTCTATTAAAAATGTAGAATCCTCTACATGAAACGAAAGAGCCCTCAGCGATTTCATGTAAATTAATATCCCTTGATGCGTAGGATAAAATAGGAAAATACAGTCTCTCATGGAATTGCAAATGTGCTTTTCCTTTGAAGAGTGAAAGTGGTACATGTACAATGGCAATTTACTAGAAGTTTTTTCCTTTACCTGGCAAAAATGTTGTACTTTTTATCAGCACAATGGATCAAGACATCCTATATTGAACAGTGTAGTATATAGTGACTACTGGTTGTCCCAGTTTAATTTTTAATTCACCATCGCATTGCAATTGCGTCACTTGCTGCTCTGCTCCAATTTGCCCTCATTTAAAAAAATGCATTATGCCCTTTCAAGCTAGTTTATGCTACATACTTACTGGGCAAATTAAAAAGAAAGGAAGGAACATCAACTTCAAGTCTACCTTTAGTTGGCTGAAGGCGTGTTCAAACCTCAACATCTAATGGCAGCGTTTTAGGGGCTTTTTAGTAACTTACGATACGATTGCAGATAAAATAAATTACAACGCGATCCTATCCTCATTGCCCTTCACTCAAGTGGCCACTACAGGCACTATTGCGATCTGAACTGAAATTACTTGAAGCACTTTCACCTATGGCTGAATTTGTTCGAGCAGATGAAAAACACAAAATGTTTTGTTTTCCTTTCACATATTACCAACCAACAGTACGTATACATACATGCTTAAAATCCTTTTTACTTTGTGTTTTCGTAATTTAGAGGTTTCTCTTATATTATTTTGCCTTTTTGGCAGAAACATTTTTCAACAATTTGTCAAGTGGTTTGAAGATACTATTCAAACACATAAGTCGTGACCAGAAGTGGTGATTACTAGGAAATTAAATTGTGTTATAATAATACTAAAAGTTTGGGTGTTTCCAATTTGTTTTTCATATTGGTAGAAATCGTATTCTGCTAATGAGTTCTACTTTCAAACTATTTATACCCCGGTCTACTTTCACGAAGCATGATGCAGAGGAGTTGAAGTGGTTATAAGTATGCTTTATTAGTGGTTAGTTAGTTGTTGGTTCTGATTTTACAAAACGCTGACGAAAGAACTCTCATGTTACGTGTACGTAGGGTTTGCCTGAAATTAAAAATCGTACACTGAATCTGACTGGAATAAAAGCAGACATACACAAATACAACGTACTATATTGGGTGTATTTTCACTTTAATATCGCATTACATACGTTTTATACAAAGCGACCGTTGTATATAAGGGGATACCATAATAATATACATAACGGATAAATGTACGTGGGAGTTTAAGTCCGGTGCTCATGAAATATATGGTCTTTCAAGTATTGACGATCTTTAGATAAGCAATGGAAGCAAGAGAGGCTATAGATTGAAAGCCCGGTGCTCTTGCCTTTCCTGATACTAAAACCTCATGCATTATGTACTTGTGGTGGTTAGTTGGTTTAGCATGTGGTACGCATATACTTCACCACCGGTTGTACTTGCCTCTTATTAAAGTCGCGTGAAACCTTTCAAGTTCCTTTCAGTTGTCTTACTGATTATTCACATTATCAGACCACATAGCACACCAAATCACCAAGTATAAACGATCATTAATCTCAATCACAAGGACTATGTGCAACATAATAGAAAATACTTAATCTTGTAAAAAGCCACTAGCAAAAGGAGCAACCTCTCAAAGTAAAAATCACCAATTCAGCAGATAATACTGGTAAAAAGTGAGGCAAAATGGTCTCAAAAAAAGATTCTCTTTTCCAAAAGGCAGGGACAAAAGCTGACAAGCAAAGTGCATTAAAGTTGATTAATCCCCGTAATGACTTGTCGGTGGGTGAGAAAAAGTTATTGTGGACAGGCTTGGTTTGTTCACAGCTCAAGGACATGCACTGTCTCTTACGTTCGGTTCGTTGTTTTTGTGTAATACTCTTCATCGCTATATACTCGTTATAAAATGGAATTTCGTTTGATATGCAAGGAACGATTGTAATTTTATGGTAGAAGGATGTAGTTGCCGAATCTTAACAAAGTTTCGAAGATTTATATATGTATGCTTAGGTCAGCAGGTTGGCGACAATGTAGCATGACTTAAAATTTTACGTAGCAGGTAAAATTCTACATAATGCAACATTACTGCTTGTTGTCATCAACATAAATTTTGTGGCAAGAGTTAACTCCCTAAATCTTGTCTTAATGCGTATACTTTTGTACTTACGATTAGATTTTTTTTGTTGTAAATGCTCTCGTTTATGGGACATAGTTTGATCCTTCGAATACATATCATCAATGTTAATAAGTAGCAACAGCAACAATTATGCATCTACAAATGTATTTCCATTGTAGAACGCCTATGTTTGTATGTAAAAAGATGTACTCATGAGAGTTTGAATATGCAAGGTCATTACGTTCATAGTACACCATTCACAGTGCTTCTTTTAGCTTGCACATAATGTGGCACACAGCCCAATATGTTTGTCAGTAACAGAATTTTTGCACTACTTTGAACCTATTGTATTTCTCAAGGAGTCTCAATGAACATAAACATTCTGTTTATGGGAACCATGTTGTAGCCAACGTTCTATGTTTTCTGTCAAATTATACTTTCAAATGTTGTACGGATATTGAATCTAACTGTATTATTAACTTCATTGCATTGCTTTCACCGGATGAAAATCTGAGTTAGGCTTTGCTAAAAAATGCATTAATTACTGGTACTACAGGATTTTTTGTCAAGTCATATAATGCTTGAAACGTGAAGAAATAAACGTTTAATACTCCGTAGTTTACGTGAACAATGTATATAACTATCAAATAATTTTTTAAATAAATTCTCTAAAACGCAGTCTCTTGCATTCCGCAATCACACAAATCACATCATACTTCATTATCATCTCATCATACTTCAGTATCATCACGCGAATTTAATTGAAACTTTATAAGCCTCTTCCACAATGAGACAAATGTTTGGAGTTAAAAACGATTTTCCAAAAGTCGAATACTGATATTTTAAAGTTCGTCTAAAAGAACTCACTGTTGCTGAAACAATTTCTAAGAAAGTTAGAACACATTTAGTTGAAGCTTTTCTGTGAAATGAAACTAAGAACCTGATTTCATAAAAAAAAATTATATCAATATAGAGTGGGAGTGAATTGGTAAGCATGTAACTGCATTCAACTTTTGACATATTGCTGGTGTTAGGCTAATTAATATGATCAAGAGTCAAATGTAATACATTGAATGCTTGTTTTATATTTTTCAGGAAACCGAAAGCTATGGAGCCTGAAGCTTTAATTACACTAATGTGCAATCTACTACAAAGTGCTAAAACCTGAATTATACCATTATGAACAATCTACATACATGTAAATATCAAAATTAAGTGCTACGATCCATTTCATTGAGTCAAAATGGGGAGAACTGGTAAAAGAAGAAGAAACTCAAATCATAGTAATTAGTATGGAAGCCGTAGATTGAAATGGAGTTAGTTAAATTTAGTCTTATAGTAGTGAAGTGAGTCGTTTGACAATATTACTGTATGTAGCTTTCTCAAACTGGAGCAGTTAATGAACACATCACAATGTAATCATGAGGAAGCCGGTGGAAACGAGTCCGTCACAACAATAATGGTGGTCAATGTATGTAATATACCCGGCAGACGATTTGATCTCCTTACTAATTACCCGTGAGTACACAACACGAAGCAGATCAAGTGGACTCTCCCCAGTAGTGCCACAGACTCCCCCTGCGCCACGCGACGTTAACGGAAACAGGTCACCCCAGTATCAAAATCCAAACAGCAATCTACAACCTTCGTCTTCAACAGAACAACTTGACAACCAGCAGTATCAGTTTTCACCTTCAACTCAGCATCAAGACTTATCAGATATATTCTCTCAGCAACTCCGTGATCAACATAATATCCATCATCACTACGAATCTCGTGAGTCGTCTTTGGAAAAGACATTCGCAGCTGACTTGAAAAGAGTACAATTGACATCTGCATCTGCAACATCTTCAACAGGGGAACTTTTATTCGGAAGTAGTTCGCAACGCGTAGCACAGCATCAGCCTAGAGCCCGTTCATCAACCCCTGTGGCAGTGGTAGACCGAAGCTTATCGGTAACAGAGGAGAGAAGGGTATCCAGACCCTTCCTAAAGGAGGATTCCATTGAAGCCAATGGAAGTAGTGCCAAGAATAAACCAAAACGAAGTGTGAGCTTCAACACGTTTGACAGAAAACAGTCCCAACAAAAGCAATTGGAAGATCCAGCACTATTCGGCTCGAAAACAGCACTTGCTAACGGGTATTCATCAGCAGTCACGACGAGTCGCTTAAACCTGAACAGAAGGGTGTCTCCTGCACCTGACCTGGTTGAGACCAGGCAAGGGTTTGGAAGCAGTAGTAACATCAACACCAGTCCCAGCAGCAACACAGGAGGCAGTAAAAGTAGCAGCCTAATTAAAAAAGGGAAATCCTGGCTTCCTAAAATATCTTTCTCCATCCAAGAAGAGCGTGAGGAGCACCCATCTGCAGGAGCAACCGCAGCAACAACTCAACCAACAACATCATCAGTCCCTTCCGGCCCGCCCACAGCACCACCAGAACCCGCCGACAGTTTTGCGGAATTTCTAGGAAAGAGTTATAGAGGAGCAGCGACAAGCAGTTCCTTTCAAAAACAACAACAACAACCCACCCCAACATCATCCAAAGGTCAAAGAGGAGTATCACCGGCGTCCGCGTCCAGTGCCACACCTACATCTGGTCATCAGCGCTTTAATTTCCTTACTGGTGGGAAAAGCAGTAGTGGTGTTGGAAGTGGGCTCAGTGGCGGTGTAGCATCAGGAATTGGCCTAGGTATAGGTATTGCATCAGGCATGGCCGGAGTTAATGGAGGTGTAAGTTCCATCGGATCCATGCTGTCGTTAGGCATGGGGCATCATGGAGCTGGTCACTTGATCGCAGGACAACTCGTAGATGCTAATTCCTTGAAGGATTGTGTCCACCCTTCCTTAAATGAATCACTGAAAACGCATAATTCCTTGTCGTTTAAAGTCATTCGGATAGGTAAGTTATGCCTTTTCTTTCACGTCTCTTTAAATATGTTTACAATTATTTTTACTGAAACCTTTAAGCATAAATCTAGCTATAAAACGGCAAAAAGCAGTAGTTTTCAAGTTTTGCATAAAACATACAACCGTCATTGTCATTCCTTAGTTTGGGCCAACAACATTCATTAATTTAGGATGCTAAAGCTACGTTTACTATATGCAGTGTTCACAGAATTGCCTCCGTATTCATTACTGCACGTGTTGTCAATTTTCCGAATCTAGCTGAACCTAAATAGTGGTGTTGATGAACAGAGTGTGGTTTTATAAGAGCAATTGTTTCATCCAAATAATTTGAGTTCCAATATTTGTTTTCATAACCATCTGTTAATACTTCTGAACGTAAATTGCATTGTTTATTTTTCGATGTTCAGTTCAGTGTCAGTATTCGCTTTGCAAGGCTGTAGGATGCTAGGAGCGTATGTGTTAGGGAATAGGGATATCAAGATTATGAGATGAGAGTATGCTATTCTCCAACATCCACGATATCCTTATATTTAGAAAAAGTGTGTTTGTGCAAACAGAAATGGAGGAACCATCCTATGCGTTGCATTCATATATGATCACATCACATTATGTATAAAGTGTATCTAATAGCTAATCGTAAATTAACTTGAATACACATAGATACTTTAACCAATACCAGCACCTAACTCTATATTTAGTTTGCATTCATTCTCTTCTCTTTCTACGATGTGAACATTGCCAAAGACAGTGTCACCTAAAAAGACTCATCGGGGATGCAAGTAGAAAGGAAGCAGGATCAAGGTTTAGATTCAGTTGCATTTAGCTAAAGGAAGTTGACACAAGCAGAACATGTATGTATATCTCAGAATGTCGCAAATACAGATTTGGTAGTGCAGATGAGTCCGAACGGAGGATTTGAAATGAGGCTATGAATGCTATCCTTATCATCTCCACTTTGGTGTGGTGTTATTATTGTGTTAGTTTGAAATGAAATGCATTGCACCTCACTTAAAGCCCAGCTATGTTGTCGAGAGAAAAATATATAAAAAAGCAACTACCAAGCGTGATCCTCCCTGGCTTTGGCACTTGTATCGTTTGCCTTCAGCGTGTTTGCGTGTATGACAATGTGACACGTATTTATAAACATCAATAGTGACACTCTGACATTGATATGCATGTATTACTAGCATTAGATGAAATAAAGGAAAGCTAAGAACTTTATAGTTATACATAGATCTCGTTAGGAAGAAAAAAATTGACCTAGTTTTAGTAGTTTTCTTATTTTGAATTGTCGCAGAAGCTAAAGTCTTGTTCAAATGATACACAATAATTATGTTTTATTCCCAACAAATTCTATTCAAAGGATGGCTAGACTATACTTATACAAATGGCGGTAGATGTTAGGAGTACAAAGGTTTTTATATATATTGTAGGTCAATCGGTCCAATGTCGAGAACTAATGAGAAGTTAAATTTAAATTGACATTCAAATAGTCAGACGTGTCATCGTCATCATCACTGGCGTCGTAAGTAATGATAGCTTCATGAAAGATGAAAATGAAAATACTATGAGACAAAATGCTTCTGATAAGCGATAAGGCAAGAATTTGTTTGCAGCTAAATGGCACTGATATGATTATGATGATGACAACTGTGACAAGTTGTATTATATAAGGTGCGAACGTGTGAGATAAAGCTATATAGTAGGCTCGGAGACTTAATCTATAATGAAACAGACGAGTGAAATATGTAATCTCAGATTGAATGCATTCTCTTTAACTTCCGCATTGCGTTTAATGTTTTTACTCTGATTATACACTCGCATAAACTAAGATTAAATTTCAATACAGCTTTTACCGAAGTTTTCAACTTTGTCGTACTATGACGTTTTCCATAAAACTAAGTGGGCAAAGTGATTATTGCCAACTTATAGGTACAACTATTCAGTTTCTTTTTTCTCTGTGCTGAACAATTAAAACAATTAAACCCCCAATTACCTATCATTTTAGCCGTCCATTTTGGATTTGTAGCAATCTTGGAGTAAGTTACTTGTCCCGAGAAAGCACTTTTAAATGCTTTGACCTATTCTTTGGTGCATAAATATCAAGGAAAAAATTTGCGACGCTTGTTCACAGATGCATATAATGGAGGACTGTTAAAATTGTAATTACAATGTTGATGTGAATGCAACAACACTAATTTCTAGGTTTCATATATGTTTTTACATTCCCTTGTTCCTTTGTCGAGTTTATTCTCTATTTTAGTATATACGCTGTAGGTTGTATACTGTTTGAACTGTTGATTTTCTACAAGTAAGCCGTACGAGCTGGCACATTATTAATGTATGTAAAGCATTTTGCATTTTTTACAGAGCAAATAAGCCATTTCCCCAATGGCTTATCCTTGCTGTGCTGTGATATTGCTGTGCAAGTTTTTGTGAGCTGTAATGAAACAAGACTACACATTATATAGGTTACAGATCATATAGCTACAACTACAACTATAATTTCCCCTTTTCTCTGTTTTTCTTGCAATTGAAATGTACTCCTAGAGAGCGCCCAAGAAAAAACGCTACAAGAATGTTGGGGTATGTATGGCATGGCATGAGGCTCTTGTTTCGAGTTATGCAAATTGTAAAGGTGTATTCCTCTAATTCACTTCGCAGTTCTCAACTCAGTCATGTTGCTGGTTGTAATGCAGCCTTTCTTTCCAGCCTTTGTGTCTACCAGTAAATGAATTGGCACTATTCTCTTGAGAGGCTGGAAAAATTGCGTTCTAAGCCTTCATGGTCCTCTTATGTTCCTGGTACTTCTATTTTCGTAGTTCTTGAAAGAAGTGCACGGATACGAGGCACATCTTCTGCTATTGCGTTTCAAATTTTTCANATACGAGGCACATCTTCTGCTATTGCGTTTCAAATTTTTCAAGATGAATTTAAATGGAGTATGGCAAAGTAACTGCTCCATTTGAATTATGAAAATGGACAATGAAAAGAATATTAACGATGTAATTTGTAAAACCTTATATCAAAATATATTATGCACATTCCTTTTTGTACATTGTAATAAATAGTTTAGCATCGATGCAAACAAAAGTGGAGTTTTAATTTCCTGTAGTATATCGTTCTTGTGTGTTTTTTTTTGGATCCACAGATAATATATATAATGCCCTTGCAATGTTATATTGGTTATGAAGGAATGGAAGAGGTTTTGAGATCCTGACTTGTAGTATTGTAGTTGTAGTAAGGCAGAGAAAGTGTAGAGACCACTTTCACATTTCATTATAACACACAACAGTCTGTAAATTTTACTCTAAAATAGTTGGTAGTGTTGTTGAGGCATTAATCCTTTTGACGTTACCATTAAGAATGATTAAAGCTACAGAAGGTCTTCCTGTTTACGTACCGGATCAGTAGAGATATATATATATCTTGTTCTTGTACATGTGTAGCGGTTTTCATTCAAGCATGTTTATATTCAAGCGCAAATATTAAAGGTAGTGTAAAACTAGATAAATGGAAACTACAAGAGCTCATGTTCACCAACTCGTAAAATGAACGGGATGTGTGAAGCTGCCCAAAGATTTGAGCTTCTTATCTCGAAACTTTTTGGACAACTTTCATGCTAATATGTGCGAGAAACTTTTGGAATCAGTACAACGAATGTGAGGGCACGGCTGGCTATGTTTTTGAAGAATTATCAAGAAATATTAGTCATGACAAGATAAGAAGTCAAACTTTTGTTAGTCCGTGTAGAAACGTGGACCGGAAGTATGAAAACGTGTAACATTCTTATCATGCCATCATCAACCACAGTATTTAATTCATAGCTTTTTGGCATTATGCTTTTATAAGACACTTGCTCGAATTTTCAGTTTCGTATTTTGCAGCTAAGTTCATTATTACACTATGTGACACCGTTGTAAATTGTCATTGTAATGCTAGCGTTGAATACCATTGGGCAGATGAGTTTGTCTTACTACTACAGGGTTTACAGCTTTCCTAAAAGTTTTCTCATATTTGGAAATTTACGTAAACATGACCTACTTTAAAGGATATCCGTGGCTTTTCCATCCTTTAAAAGCCAGATTCATGAGTCGATTCCATCAAAAAGAACTTCGAATTCCACACGAAATGCATACAATTGTGGAATCTATATAAATCCAAAATATAACGAGCATCTATCTGACATGTAAAATAGACTGGTTCAAAGATGATTGTTATCTTTCCACTACTATGATTACTTACAGGAAGTCATGTTTGACAGTTTTAAAGGTAAAGATTTGTGTATACTTTCATCCCTGGAAAACCCTTCATGAACTCGTACTACAGGTGTATGTAGGAAACCAGATAGTGTGGGACTTACGTGTAAATATTAAATTTCGGATACATACATACCACCAGGTGTTTAATTAATTTATGGAATCCTTCATGAAGAAGAACGTCAGCAGGGAAAATAAGACTTTCCAAGCTCCTCTTTCCCGTTCCAGTTTTCATGTTGTAGTTGATGATATTATTGTCTGCTGGTTTGCAACAGCCTTAGCAAATTGCCACACATTGCGGAATGTTCTATCTCTGATTGGCATCGTGACAGTTGGTAGACATGTATTATCCATGTTTCACCCAAAGGTTTCACCACACTCTGTGCAAATAAAAGGAAAGCTTGTTTAGAAAAGCTTCAACCTCCAATTGCATACAAAACGCTACCATATTATAGGAGTTCTGCGGTTAAATCATATCCTAGAAATTCAGCTGTGTTCATCTGTAGTTTTTTTTCCTTGGAGCGAAAGCCAAGTTTTTAAGTTAACCCTACAAGCTATGAATTATCTGTTGGAATAGGTGGATGTGGATACACGTACCAATGTAATGTATATAAGTATATATACTCATGAAATAAACTCATGCTTTGTAGATGTCAATATACTTAAATAGGCTTGGTGGCATGTGGAAAGCTAGACAAACCACCTATGAACACAACGTTTTCTCTGTTCTCAACTTTAGAGGGAGAAAGCGACTTGTGTTTGGCATTCAACTTAATTAGTTTGAGGTTGGAATACGCTGAAAGAGTACACCTTGTTTTTTGACTTAGTAAAACACAAATTATACTAGTGGGTGATGATGATGAAAGCGGGTGGCGATGAGGAGAATAATTCTCTTCATTATTTAGAGAAAGTCGAAGGACGAGGTGTTTCATAGATATACCACATACACTCTGCTTACTTACCTATTCATGTGTTACAGACGGATTGCATAAGGTGAAAAGAACGTTTCGCTGATGTAGTTTTATGAAGCTGAATTCATTCTGGGTGATATTTGTATGATGATGGCATCGCAAGGCGGCATGCGGCAGGATCAACTCTTTTCATCGAAAACAAAATCTCATTTATTTGAGAGGATAGGTGAGCTGAAGAGGGTTTGGAATGGTTAACTTGGGTATATGTATATACCTATTCCACTCTGGGAAAGAAAAAATACTTTTCGTGGCAGACTCGTATATTTCATTGCTGATTCTGCAGAACTGGTGGGCTTGAGTCGACAGATTCATTTTGAAAGAATTTTCCGATTCAAGGACCCTTTTCATATTTCATCACTATAAACTTTTACATTCGCCCTGTGCATTTCTTAACCCTTGTTATAATTAAAATGGCACACTTCTTTTTTAAATGAATACTAGGGATTAATTCACTCGCTCTGTTAATTTGTTTTCATTCACTAGTACTTTTATTCCTCACAATTTGCATTTCCGTATTCAGCTGTTTCAAAGCGAGAATCGGCTGCTGCGTTGCGTAAATGTCAAAGGTTCTTTTCTCGTACTATCCAATTTTGTTAAAGTTTACCGTGTATCTGCATTATGTGTCAACATCAGAACATGTCGATCTACATAAACACCCCATCCTATTTGCTCTGTTCATGGTTTTTATCTGGTTGATTAAGTCTAATTTTTGCTTGTATGTCACGTATATTTTGAAGAGGTACATTTAATTCTCAAAATCGGTTTAGAGCTTTCTCCCTTGCCTTCACATGGCTTTCACTGATACTTTAGATTTGCAGATTTTTTAAAGAAAAAGGTACTATTATTTTGTGTGAGTTTACTGTTCTTACGCCTTATGGATGTAATCACTAATTGACAAATTTATAAATGGTAATTACTTATGAGTATGTGACCTTCTTTACTTAATCGTGACAAGGGTACGAGGGCGAAAGGCACTAATTCTGCAAACTCACGAATGCACGAAAGCCCACTCAAATGCTTCACTGGGAATCACTCAGCATATCAAAACAGTGTAAGTGAAGTTTATACTTTATACTGGTCCACTACACACTAAAGTTCATGATATGAAGTTTGTTAGATGAAGGCATGCAAATTGCAAATAATAACCAAAAAATGTTAGAAAAACACATCACGTTTTCTGCTAAAACGACAAGGATTTCCATCCATGAATATCAGTTTCATTTTCCCCCTTCAGCTTTCTTTAGAAACATGCATCTTTCTTCTTTTGGTGTCCTTGCTATGTACTTATTTCTACCACGTCAACGTTTGGCTATTTGGTTGCAAGGTATATTTGTGATGCTAGGTTCTTGTTCGTTATGGTTGTTTATATTAGCTTCTTGTTCTTACGTTCGTTTCCTAAAAAAGTATTCATGAAAGTGTACTGCGTAATAGGGTAACTTCTTTTCAATTTATCACTGAGAAACCCTTGGGAATACCAACCTAGATCACCGTCGCAGTCGTATTCGTCCACCTCAAATATTCATGTTACCAGTTTGTTCGGCAGTGTTTTCAAAACCATATTCATGTATTGTGTTTTAAAGAATGT
>JAANSM010003152.1:0-13466 GCA_036850725.1 Orchesella villosa | reverse complement strand
ATCATGTATAGACATAGACATTACTTACATTACCACTCTTTTAGTGCCTTTTCCCCCTATTCCTGTCTACACACCAAAAAAGCTTTTATATATCCCATCGCATCAGACATTGCATTGCTATAGCTTTGCATGCTTTTGCTTTCCATTCGTTTGGCGTTAGAAATGAATGTGTGCGAGTGAGTACTCGTTTCTCTCTGTGTGTGTGTGTATGTGTACTTCTTCGCTTCTCTCACAACTAAACTATCCATACATCCATCCTATTCTCTTCATCATCATCATCATCATCATCACCATCACGGTTTTTTGGTCGTCGTCAAATCTCCCTTTTTCATGTATCCATGTATACTTTATACATTATATATATATTTATATTCTCTTCTCTGGCTTGTCTCTGTCTCTTCTCGTCAGCAGAAGAGTGAACTACTGACTACTGACTAGTTTTTCCATTATGTTGCTCCCAAACCAACAGACTAAACTCACTTTTTAACACAATAATCCATCCACATAATATAATACATTATATCTGTATTGAAAGGAAGCATCATAATATCATCATATCATATCATGAACCAAAACTAAGCAGTTGCTCCAACAACCACGTATACATATACAATTTTACGTTGTACATCCTTGGTTTCAGCTTCTTTAACCAAAAACCAAACCTCGTTTCGTCTGTCTGTCTCTCTCTCTCTCTCTTTACCTGCCTTACACAATGTATGAGAATGTATGAGAAGAATGAGAGTTAGTAAAAAGTATGATACACACTCTGTGCTTTTCCCAGTTGCAAACGAGCATAGATGCGAGTGAGAGAGAGAGAGTTTGAGGCAGGAGCAGAAAGGCAGAAGAAGAGATGGATGGAGTATGGAATGGAGCGAACATGAAATGAAAAACCAAGAGAGAGACTTTGGGTAAAGAATAAGAAGATTGAAAAATGAAGAATAAGGACTAATCTTTCTTTTTTTTTTGAGAGAACTCTCTTTGATCTATCCATTATATCATTCAATGTAATATCCTCGTACATCATACATATATTATGTTTGTATATTAACTGTTGTTTTGTTATGTTATGTTGTTATATGAGGTACCACATCATCATCATCAACTGCCAAAGAGCAGGGCAACACTTCAACATTTTAATGTGTATTTTTTACTTTGTAATCCAATGTAAGTAGACACAAACACACAAGGGCACCTCATACATATGTACGGTGGGATCTCTCTCTCTCTTCACACACAGTTTACCTTGCTAGTGGTGTTTGTAAAATTGGTGAGTGTGTGTGTATATATATATGTGGAAAACTAGTGCCCAACCACACTCAGCAACCAACCACCACCACTTAACTTTGTTCAAAATGTGTAGGAAACGAAAATGACTGTGGATTGTATGTGTCTCTTCTCCTCATATCATGTTATGCA
The DNA here is from genome assembly GCA_036850725.1 of Orchesella villosa. NCBI lineage: Eukaryota > Metazoa > Arthropoda > Collembola > Entomobryomorpha > Orchesellidae > Orchesella > Orchesella villosa. The sequence continues at coordinate 12,050 of JAANSM010003152.1, read as the reverse complement.
TTAAAATGTACAGAATATTGGATACTTGCTTTAGAAGCAAGCAAGCTGTACATTTGACGTAGCATGCCTTGCTTTTAGCCTGCATATATATGAACTCCCTATTTCCAATGCTGTTGGTCGTGGAGGTGGAAGGAAATGGAATGGGAACTCTCTTCAGCATGCAAAACAAGCTTGGTCGTTGATCAGTTCCTGTACTACTTCCACTTTTCTCCGCTCTTCCTCTTCCCTCTAAGATCTTAGGATTCCTGTACTTTTCCCTTGAAAAAAAAAATATGCTGATGTCTTGAGTGATGATCATAGTTATATAGTGTAATGTAATGCATATGTACTTTACACACTCATTTTTTGTTTCTGCCAAAAAAATAGCGTCTTTTTCCTTATATATTCCTGTAGCACTCATTTTCATTTCAAGTTATATATACAAAAGTATAGTTGCATGATTTATACCCACCAAAAATATATAGATTTACATATCCACGCGTGGTTTTTCTGCTACACGGCCCCTTTTCAAACCTTTTTTCTAGGGAAAAAGCTATTCTAACATTTGCTTCTGCATCTTTCTCTCTCTCTCTCTCATTCCAAAACTCTTCCGACCGACGGGACCAACATGGGTACATAATAATTTGCTCTTCTAGCATGGCTTAGCTGTGTGCATGGCATGTGTAGCGCATTTAAGGAAGGAGGGATCACTCTTATTCACGACATGCTTAAAAAATGCTGTTGCTGTACATTTTGCTTATTGTTACTTTAATATACGACTCCGTCGCTCCAACTCTACTGCATGGTGAATGAGAACTAAAGGAATATATGGTGCAGTCAGTCAGTCACTTAGTTCTTCAAGTTCCCATGTTTGTTGGTCGGTGGTATGGTATAGTTTGGTGCTAATGTGTGTGTGGTGTAAAGAGGAACGCGTGTATCCCTATCATGTCTCGTCTACAGACATCTACATCATATCATTTTAAATGTGAGTGAGTAGGTCTTGTTTCGTTTGGTAGAATGAAATGATGATGACGATGATGATGATCATGATCACATTTTGTGTTCGTTTATTCATTTCAGATATGCACGCACAATTTATGGAAGGCGGTACATTCTTCTTCCTACGTATGCTTCCTGTGTGTGTGTCCCACCATGACTTGAGTATGCATGATATAATATAGTATATATCTATGAATAAAGAAACTTAATGATAACTTGAGTACAGTAATTGCCAAGCTATACCGTCATCATCATCAAACTAACGTTGACTATGTGGTGTGTGCGGTGATGATGGTGTCATGCAAGTAAAGAGAGAGAGAGAGAAAGGACAGGATACAATTCCTCTTAATGCTATTTTTTGGTTGAAAAGATCCAATTTAATATCACTTTATATATAAATCTTAGGAAAAAATGATATTTTGATCATGTTATGCTATGTTAGCTAAAAACTTTGTAATATAATGTGTGGTAGCGTCGGGTTTTGCTAGTCCCTCAGCCGCCTCCACTCCACCACACTAATGAATAGCGCCTGGGAGCAGGAAAAACAAAAGAGTATATACATATATATATATGTCTTAATGTAATATGCGTATCACAATCAACATCACAATACGAAATGAAGTTACTGAAAGCATCACAATTTCCAACCGGCTTGCTTTGCTCTTGCTCTCTCCATTTCTTTGGAAAAGCATACAAAGTGCATTTTTGTTATTGCAATGCCTTGCAATGTATATGACCGTCTTTTCTCTCTGGTGTAATCACTATTACAATCAATTCTGGCAATCCACACTTTGTACATTACATCACACATGGAGCATAGCATCGAGCAGCACCTTGTCTACCTTGTTCTTATGTTACATATGGAATGGGATGTGAGGAGGAGGTATATTGCTTGCATGCTTCCCTACTCCGTTTTTGTAGAGGTGGTGCGTTGTAGTTTGTAGTGTAACATGTACCCAAACCCCAAGAGCAAGCGTGTAATAACGTAGTATTATGTAGTGTAGTAGTAAGTAACAAAAGGATAAAAAAGCTTGAGCTCATCCATATATTCCCGGAGTAAGCTCAAGTAAGTCAGTCATTTAGCAAACGGCAAACGCTGAGCGAAAAAAGTGTTCTCACAAGAGCAAATGTGAAGACCCCTTTTCTTTCCGAATTAATGTAGTTGTTTGCCCACTCGTTACGTTATATGTTGGTTCTCCATACCCTCATCCATGTTCACCATAAGCGAGAGAGAGAGAGAGAGAGAGCAAAAAAAAGCTTGAGAATGAATGAGTTAGAATGGTAGTAATACTTGTCCACACTTTACATGCACTGACTAGCTGGCTAGCCGACTACATCGCATATTATATCGCATTGACGGCGTATTTTGCCGAGCTGGAAGCTCTCATGATATCGTAATATTATTAGTCACTCTACTTCTTCGTCTCTCACTCAGATTTCATTTAATATATATATCCATCTCTTAGAAACATGCTGGGAATGCCAGGAAAATAAATGAGAGTATCATTCTCTACACCTCTTTTTTGGTGGATTGGTGGCAAACGCAAACACACACGCTTCTTACTTTAATAATACTTTCTATGTAATTCCTCACAACATTGTTAAGTACATCAATTCACACAAGATGGTCATGAAAGAACGAGAAAGAGAGAGAGAGAGAGCAAGCGAGGAGAGAGAGAAAAGAGCGGTCGTTTGGTCAAAAGTAACTTATCAGTAGGATCATGAGCCTTTTGTCAAAAAGAGGAATACATTGTCCTAAAGCATTCCACCAAAAAATATAGGAGGGAAGGACGCGGACGTAGCGTATGACATGGACAGTTTAGAGCTGGTTCTGACTCAAAGAGGGATTGATGATGATGATGAGCGAGCTGGGAAATACCACTCTATACTAACTGGAAATGAAAACGGCGTGAAGTGAGTTGACTTTGGTGTATTTGGATGGATGTACTTACTTATTATTGCATTACATTACTCATGCATTGACTAACTGAATGACTGACATGCACTGCATATACTTATTGAATCTTTATAGCATTCCCGAACCTTGTAACTTGTAACGACGCAAGATATATATGAGTGTGCTGCTGTATATACTTATATTTATATATGTGTGGATGGTAATGTTGTGTACACAACAATAAATATATCAACGTTGGAGAATTATGAGCAGGACCTGTGTGTGTGTGTGTAACGTAATGTAGTGCATGATGATTATGATATGATATAAAATGTTAGCAACCACCGGGAATGAACGTTATGTTAAGATGTTACACACACAAACATTTATGCACATCCACAACATATGTAGTCTTGTCCACATAGCCAAACTAAACTACCAATTTCACTTGAAAGGACACGCGACGCGCTTTTATACCAAACCGGACGGAGGAAGGTTTGATATGTTGGTTGACGCAACATGAGTGAAGCTAAAAGGACGATGACGATGACGAGAATACAAGCTGTAATGAAGAAGAACACTTCTTCATGCTTTCCCAAATTTTTCTCACTTTAATCCCATTTGCCCCCATCGCATCGTCTATCGTCTCCTAATTGCCATCATAAAGGAGAGTGAGGGAAGGGAAAATGATCTAGAAAAAATGTATAGATATGTATGTTTCCACTATATTGACTTGAATTTTCCTAATCATCGTGGCTTGTTTATCATATCATACTTTTTGATAGAGAATCTCAAACATCAAAAGGGGATGTATAGTTTTTACTGCACACCTTGTATTTTACATTGATAGATCCCTTCTATAAAACAAGGATGAGATATCAAAATTGTGGACACTTATATTCTAAGGATGGTGATGCTGATGAAATCTAAATTACATAGGAAGGTATATATAAAAACTAATACATTAATTCAATACAAAATCAACTCCCACCACTCGCTCTCTACACAAAGCAAAATTAGACGGAGAAACTATCCGAGTTGTTGTCAGTTTTTTTACTAGGGGAAAAACAAATCATTCATTTTCCACTTTTTGATTTGAAGTACGGGGCAGGCAGCGCATTATCAAAAGTGAGCCGTGAACCGACCGAATACCTAAATCATCCATATATAAAATGCTATATTCCTTTCCAGCGCTTGCTCTGCTACACAGCCCAACTCATTTTCTGCTTTTGTGCTTCTCCTATATACCAAATAGAAAAGCTTGGAATGAGTGCTTTGTTTGATGGTCCGTTTTTAATTTCCTCGAAACAGGAAATCCCACATGGGAAGTAGCAACATGCCAATTCACCCTTTTATTATACTCCTTTTTTAAACATACGAATTTTAATTGAAACAATGCCACCTATCAACAATGAAAGCTACATATTTTGGGCCCATGCGTATTACTACTGCTACTTTGATGCTTGTCATTTATTAGCATAAGGATGAGGATGACGTTCAATATAAGAACTAACGTCATAATAGACACGAGTTGAGATGATTATAACTGTCCTTCAGAAATTTTAGGAACTCTTCAGTTATTTTTGGCATTGGTATATTATGCTACTTAAGTACAATAAAATGGAGGGAATGTGAATGCATTTTAATTCACCAATTTTGACTTCACTCCAATGCGCAATGTTGTTCAATGACCTATTGAATTTGAGCAAGCAACCAAGAGCTTAGCTCCCAGCTACCAACTAACTTTCCAGCTTTCTGGCCGTCCTCTCGGCTCTCTCATTCATTTTGTAGCAGCAATACTACTTACTACATTACTACCTACTGACTGACTGACACTTTGGTTCACACGCTTTAGTTGCAGTTTACATCTTCCCATTCTAGTCCTCTTGTCCCGCTGCATTTTTTTGTAGACTTTGACTCTCAGAGACTCACCACACCTGATCTCACACGTAATATTGTTACGTACCATTACATTGAGACGTGTTTCATCTACCTCTTGATTGCGGATATGTGTTTAGGCTACGTTACATCTCCCTCATTAACTTCTCCACCTACGCTTTCCCATTTAAAATGACATTTAGAATTCTAAGAAATGTTATATTACGCTGGATTCCACTAATATTGTAATGTATCTCCATTCCTTGTAACTTTGTAACTTAACTTCCTTTGTAACTGACAACTGATACCAATTAACCCGTAAATGAAGACTATATTCTATTCTATTATATTCCTATTTGTTCGTCATTGAAATAGAGAAAGATTGTGGGTTGAATGTTGGATCACGTTTCCATATTTGCTTGACGAAGACTGTGACTTTAAGGAAAACGAAGGTAAAATTGATCCTCTACCACTGGTCGTTCACAACGTCTTTAGAAAATATTTTATTCCATGGTAGATTGATAGATATATGAGATATGATGAAATGTCATTATTTTGTCATCATTATATCAAAATGGTACATCACAGTTATATCATATGTCTCATATAAAATGTATAATGTTTGCGTTGGTATGTGATCCCTATAAAAGCTGTTGAGTTAGTGTAAGCTTACGGATCAACTGGTTTGGTGTTTGACTCAAACTCAAACCCATTCCAAAATAGAAGAGTTCCTTTTCCTCTTGCTCCTTTCTCCCCAATAAAATTATTATGATCTTGTTTGCTCAAAGCTCAGCACCACCTAAATCAATATTGTCAATGCTCACTACTATACCAACTACTCCGATGTGTTGTTCTCATCGATTTTTTTCTTCCAACTCCAGGTAGCATTTATTGGTATGGTTATGGGTTTTGGAAGGAAATAACGAGACATTCCATTTCCATCAAGCAAAAGCGAGAAGAAGGTAATAATAAAAGTGAGAAATTGGATGTAGTAATGACAAAATATGACAGGAAAGGGGGCGAGAAGTGGTGTGCAAAATGTAAGCGGAGAGAAATAAACTCTCTAATAAAAAAATGTTTTGCCTTGTTTTTTATTCGAAGGACAAAGAAGGTAGCACATATTTTCACCTTTTATACAAAGCTTATAGGGCTGTTACTATGCTAGCCTGGTGACTAAGAATTCCTTTGCATGTGCAATTGCTTTTATTCTGTTACAAAAATTGTGTGCTCGCTCGCACATAAACTTCCATGTTCGTTTTCTTACAAGAGCGTTGATGTAATCATCATTTCCGCATGATTTCCTTTTTAAATTCACTTAAATCGATTGAAATTCAGTTTGCTTAGTTACCAGCTTTTCAGTTTCACAATCCTTTGATTGAACTTGTATATTTCTGGCTTATCATATTCATATTTATGCACGTAATAATATGGAGGAATTGATTGAAAAATTTTGCTGATCTAATCATAAAATAATTTAACTTTATCCAAATCGTTATTCAGTTCCATTTCCGCTTCAAACTGCACTATTATGAGAAGCATCAGATCAGCAATCAGTCAAGAATAAAATCATGTAACTCGAGTTGATCAATAAGTCACAGGCTTTGCCTCAATTTATCTTGAACTGTAATATGTAAGCTCCTCTCACCTTTTTGCTGAAAATGGTTTTGCAATTTCCTGTTACGCATTCAAATATTCTTGATATGCACTGTGTACATCCAAACTATAGTCAAACACATGAAGAATCCAATCTCCCTTGAGCCTCTTTGATTTTATAGAGTAGATTTTTTTTATTCCATGCGAAATACAAGGTTTTAGGCCATCATTCAAAGGCTTAAATTGCGAACGTTATCGCGTTAGTGTGTTGTTGAGAAGCATAAATAAATTTGTATGAATGTATCCGAATCTGCACTCGTATGTAGCTCCTAAATTTCCATGCGAAATACAAGGTTTTAGGCCATCATTCAAAGGCTTAAATTGCGAACGTTATCGCGTTAGTGTGTTGTTGAGAAGCATAAATAAATTTGTATGAATGTATCCGAATCTGCACTTGTATATAGCTCCTAAATTAAGTCGTTTCAATGATCATAATCTTTTAACTTAATTTTATTATGGGAGCAAGTAGAGCATCATAGTTGATGGGGATATAAGAATCAAAATCGATTTTGATTTTTAAGAAAGGAAAACTAAAACTATGCATCAGAAGAAAGGCTGAAATCATGTTAAACTTAAATACAAATAAGCTTTGAACGAAGAGAAACGAGAAAGTTACGTTAGCGTTTAAGTTTACGTAGCTCCTCTTAGAAGCCACTTCATATATATGATGTACGTACGTACGTCTTTATACGTAACGTAATTTTTAAACCATACTCCAACCAACTACAACCATTTTTAGCCATATGAGTGCAGAAATGGTATAAGCAAAGCTGTTGCGGGATANTTAGAAGCCACTTCATATGTATGATGTACGTACGTACGTCTTTATACGTAACGTAATTTTTAAACCATACTCCAACCAACTACAACCATTTTTAGCCATATGAGTGCAGAAATGGTATAAGCAAAGCTGTTGCGGGATAACGGAGCATGTTGGACAAACACAAGTAGGCAAGATCAGTTAGTAGTACATGCTAGCAACAGAGAAGATGAAGTTTTTAGTGAGGGAAAAAGCAACTTGTGAGAGTCCCTTCCCATCATTCTCATCTGATGTTGTGAGCTAGACCAAAGTTCAACCAAAGTAAGAAGATCGGTAAACAGTGAATGAATTCTATGTACGAAAAATGTGTTATATTCGGAGCTTTTTCTATCATGACTATTCATATAAATGTTCAAAAATGCAGGAACCATCTACTTGTAACAAATATTTTTACTCATTTTTATCATTTCAATAACGGCTTTCAACTGAGACACATAGTCAAGCAAACGATTTATGAGGTTGCAAGTTGCAACCTGTTACAAATTTTCCTTTTAATTTGGATTAAGGATTAACTTAAAACACTACAAGTATTTAGTTGCATTATAGCTGAAATATAACGATTGAGTTGTTACGCAAAAGTTAGTCTTGTCCTGTAACACGAGAATCCCATGACGTATGGCAATGCAGTCGGGTTTCATAACTTTTAACGTTAACGTTTTAACAACTTTTGAGTAACAACTCAATCGTTATATTTCAGCTATAAGGCGAATAATGTTTGTAGTGGTCTTAGTTAATCCTTAATCTAAATTAAAAGAAGAATTTGTAACAAAGGTTGTAATCACATATGCCGTTAGCTTGACTATATGTGTCAGTTGAACGCCGTTATTCAAATGATAAAAATGAGTAAAAATATTGTTTACAAGTAGATCCAATTCTCGCTCGGAACATATTAGTTTATATGAATAGACATTTTTTGTGCTTAGAATTCATTCAATGTTTAACCGATCTTTATACTTTGGTTGAACAAAAGTCTGGCTACAACATCAGATGAGGATGATGGGAAGGGACTCACAAGTTGATCTTTCCCTCATTAAAAACTTCATCTTCTCTGTTACTATCATGTATTACTAAATGATTAGAAATCCCTAATACTTTTCCATACTATATTAATGTTTATCAACAACAAAGTTCAGTCAATGGCAATAGTTTCGTGTGCTCCAACACCACGTAACTTAGCCGAATAATATGGAAGTTCTTACACGTTACCTTCCTGAATCTCAGGTAGAAAACATCTGAAGCTGCAGAAGCCGGAGCCAGTGGTTCTTCTTGGGGTCTGACTGTTGTGTTTGAGCCACCATCATCACTAGCAGAAAGTGGTCCATTGCATTGCATTGTCTCCACGTGCTTTTCAGTGGAGGAAAACCACCTAGCAGCCGTGCTTTCAGTAGAATCCAAGCTAGAAGGAAGTGAAGATGAGAACGAATAGCAATAGACACGAGCAAGCGACAAGCTAAAGTGAAGTAGAAGTCGAGCACTGTACAATATTGTGATAATGATGGGATGCAACGAGGAAAGATGCAAGCTGCTGCTTCAACAGCAGCATCAACATCATATATATGCACTTCAACTTAAACTGCAATATAGGGAAACTACTTGGTGGGAGCTTCGCTAAAATAAGAGATTGTGCAGGAGTCATGGCATTGGATTGTCTTGCATTGCAGGCAAAGGCCATGGTCATGGTCACGGTCGTTTGTGTGAAGGGGGACGGGATGAGAATAGCATGTGTTGTGTGGCCAACTACAATAATTTTTGCAGAGAGAAACACTTTTTCTCTCTTTTGGAGTCGAGGCTGCAGCTAGCTTTTAGTTGAGCGTAGTCACTTTCACTTTTCTTTTTTCTTCCATAGCTTCCCTTGCTTCTTGGCTTATCCTTCACCTACACCAGAGAGGCGCACTTATGGAATAAAATTGAATATAGCAATGCAACATCACCACTTGTTTCTTCGACATTAAACTTATCATAATTATTTACTCAGGGCCGCATTTATGGATGGTTCGGGGGTTGTCCTCTCTTTCTCTTTGTCCTTGTTTTTAATCTCCTGATTTCACTTCTTATGAGAAAAGAATGTGAAGGAGACGACACCTATCTCGGATCCGTGAAAGCAACAAATATTTTACGACTTGTCTCAACTTCCACAACAACTCCATAAAAAAAAGTTTCATATATATAAACAATAGGTCCCCACAAAACTGCATGTATTTTAAGTACATTCAAGCATAATTTTATTTATCTATGTGCCGTCATGCAGTAAACAATGGGAGGGAAAAGGAGGTTTTAATTTATTCTAGTTGACTACAATAACACATAATGTATATGATGGACATAGATGTACTTATGCATGTATTGATACAAAACAAGTCAAATAAGTTTTCTATCCACATTTCACATCCCCTAAAGAAACCCTTTGTTCTTCTAGCCTTTTGTATTTGCTACGAACAAAAGTACTTTTTAAATGATATGTACATTCATTTTTATAAGCTTAAAAATCATCATATTATCACCATGCGCCAGGATTTTAACGAGTTGGCAAAAGCCATAGCAAAGCAATAAACAGCGCAATACTCCACGCTTCACTAAAAGTCGAGTACACTTTGTATCTGTAACAATATATATATATATATATATATATATAATGTATATACATATTTTCAAGTTGCAGTTTTGCCTGAAAATTTCATTACTTGGAAAATTAAGTGGATACAGCCCCACGAGAAAGAAAGAGTCGTCATAGAGAAGTTTCCACAACACAAAAAGAAGCTAACGACGTGACATGACATAGCTACTATACACTTGAACAAAACTATCATACGCATAAGAGTAGTTCAGCAAAAGTAGTAGTTTTATAAGCTTGTAAGTGTTAGTGTAGCGTAGAAAAGAGTTGAGTGCAGCAGCACTTCACAATTTCACATGCCAAACTCTCCACGCTTATGATTTTCCCTTGTCCTGCCTTCCTTTTTGTTTTACACGTTGATGAGATTGATATTATGATGATTAGGGATATGAATAATTTGACTGGACGGGATGATAACAGTGGCCGGTTGCTACAAGCACAGGGTGGTATTAAAGCTGTGCTCACTGCTCACTAATTTTTTTTCATGGTCACCATCCATACTACCAACTCTCTGCTAACCGGTGGCTTCATAGGGTAGGATGGCTTGGATCTACTCCCAGTCACCTTTCATTGAGAATCCTAACCAATCTATTTGACTTCATTCTCATTCTTAGAACAAGGAGAACTACTCATCGATTATTCATATTGGAAGGAAGAAACCAATTAAGAATATGTAGAGACAGACATTTCACAATATGAGTATGAAAATTATACCTCCTTTTTTATTAAGACAGAGAGTCAGAGTGTACATTTCTAGATTTTGGGGTGGAATGTTTAGCAAGCTAAAGATGCATAAGATGGAATTGGTGGTGGGAGAGATGGTGTGATGTTGTGTGTGTGTGTGGTGTGGTGTCATAATGTTTGCAGAGTTGTAGTTTTTTTGTACTGTAGAAAAAAAAGGCGAAAAAAATGAACATGGCAAAGAATGTTTCATTTTCTTCCACACAGTTTCAACTTGTTCAAAGAGGCTCATCATCATCATCTCATCCTATTATATCATCAGCATTACAAGTTTTATTAGGAGCTTTAGCAAAAGCAAGAAACAAGACTTATTATTATCATATTACATATTACTACTTGACTTTAACGCTTTGTCCTTCTTGTTTTACTCGAGAGAGACAAAAAAGCTTCTCTATCTTGATGATATGATGGAATGCATTTGAGCTCAAAGTGATTTTGCGTGTGTGAGAGCTGTGCTTGCTCACACAAAAGTATGAATCAAGCTCAAGTTCTACCACGGGCTTCTCAGTATGACAAATGAGATAGAGGAATCTGCAAAATGAAGCGAGAATCTGGTTGTGCTCAAATCTGAAATGCAAAGTTTGAAGGAGAATGTAAAAAGTAGACGAGCAGGCACAGGACACAGATGCAGGTCGTAGTTGTGCTCCTTTTCTTGGAGAAGAAAACGTAAGATAAACGTATAATAAGGATATACGTATATCTTATATTATTGAGAAGCATAAAAATATCAAAGCATGGCCTTGGAAGTTGCTTAAGATGGCTTCGGAATGGTATTCATAAAAAAGTAATCTATTTCCCATTTCATTGGCATATGCCATTGGAAAAAGGGGATATCTATACGATCTACATATTTTTATTTTCTATTCTTGACTTGAAATTGCTTCGTAATTTAAGATTCAACAGAGAAAAAAAAACGAAAAAATCGATATGGTTGGAGTGGAAGGGAAACCACAATTTTTATATTATTGCAGACAGAAGTGAAATAAGAGATGAGAGATAAAAAAAGAAAAGGATGATGACGGTGATGGCGATGTTGTATGACTGATTTTGTATACATTGTTTTGCTTCCTTTCTAGTCTATTTATAAAGGAAATTAGCTGATTTTCTTCAGTTTTCCTCGCAAACTCAGTGGGCATAGTATAGACGTCATATTATAATCAAGACCTTCCGCCTATGCTAAGTTATAAAAAAAAAGTTAAACGCGGAGTTAGTCTCGTCAATTAGCCACGGCTACTATGCTAAGTTATATGTATTCTTGCGAAAATGGTTTGTATCTTTCCTATCATTAGCAATTCGCGGTATACTTTTTATATTTGCGTAATAACTTGCTGATATTTCATCCTTTTAGCTGTGATCAATTTCATGAAGAGTTCTTTGTTAAATTTCGTCATGTTTTCATACATCATCATCATCATGTCATTTCAACCATCCTGCATATCGATCCAGTTCATTTTGCTCTGATTTTTTTTAAA
>JAANSM010003151.1:0-13467 GCA_036850725.1 Orchesella villosa | reverse complement strand
GGTACATATTTTTTTGAAAAGCATTATAAAAAGTTCTTGTGTGGCGGAGTTGCCGCATTTGGAACAAGTATGTTTATTGTTAACAAATTTTGATCTTTAATATTATCATCTTTCCAGGCAACCAAAGGGGTAAAGAAAAATGTTGTTTTATAGGCTTTCTTTGATCCAACCTTCTTCTCATTTCTTTTACACGGTTCTTTAATCATTCTACTTTTTCGCTGCTATTTTTCACCGGCTCGTCAAAAACCTTTTAAGATATAGACCAAACACAGTGAGTCTAGGATGAGGGTGTACAAAAAACTTCTATGGCTCCATTTTGCTCATTGTAAAACTGCCAAAAGAACACACCAATAAGAGCAATACAAAATATGTTAACCCTTAAAGGCTTTATGGTGAAATGCATTTGTGGATTTATTGGAATAATTTGGAGCGTAAATTCTGATTATTTATTTTTCATATTTGCCCTTTCTCCTATATCTGCTTTGGTACAAGAGCAAATAGCTACGGAAATAAAAACATGAGGCATGGTTGCTTCGTCAAAGTATAAAATACTAACAAAAAATTATATGATCAACTTTTTCTACCAAGAAGCATTGCATTATGCCGTGGTCCAAGTTTTTAATAATATTACGTTGCATTACACCACTGCATAAAAATATGAAAAAACATCAATGGGGTGCAATAGCTGGAGGGAAAAGGTTAAGTGATCTTAAAGAGCGAGTATTTGTATGCAAAACCGATGGGCTTTCCGAAATGCATATTCAAGACAACGAACTTGCCTTCTAAAAAACGATTTATTTAAAGTTTATTTAAAAAGTTTGCTTTTGTTTATATTTAAACTTTGAGACGTTTGCGCTGCTAGTGCTAATATATGACTTAGCATTTCAACTCTCGAAAAAAACTTTCAAAACTAAACTTTTCTACGTGGGGGAAAATTCTTAGAATGCCTAGGTTTGAAGAAAAAATGAATGAGATGTAGAAAGGAAATGTTTATTACGTCTGTAATCACTTTGTTCTTTCAGTCACCAAAATAAGCTCTTCTAAAATGATTATGAAATGAAGTTTAAAAATTTTGATCAATAATTACGCCATGAATGTTCCCCATGTAACATTCTTTACAGGTAAGAATATTTATACAACCGCCTTCTCAAGGGAAAAAATGAGAAATAGAGACAGTAATAGATGCAATAAACATAAAATACCACACACCCTTCATATTATTTCACGCGCACGGCACTGTTATGTTGTTTTATTACCGGTTCCATGTAAACTTATACCTTGCACACTTTCTTTTACAATATATATGTGGGACGGCGATGCAAAACAAGGAGTTTTTCATCCATTCTTTGCTCGCTCCGTACATTGAAAAAATATTAACTTTGAAGCAATATTGTATTACGTAAATCGTGGTGTGTGTGTGTGTAAATATGTTCTAAATTAAAATGCTTGCTAAAATTACATGAAACTCTAATGTATACATGCATTGTGTTTTTACCTTTCAATAATCTAAATACCTGACAGCCATTCACTTTATAGTTGCACCGCCATCCAACCCCAAATTTAAACGGTTGGCACTCAAAAGTTAATACCTATATGCTGTAATTGACCTTCAATGAGAATGTAGCATGTTTCCCAAAGTCAGTATTTAAAGGCATCTTAGCCTCTTTATGACGACATTTCGTCTAACATTTATGATCCTTTTCGCAGCTATGGGACTCATAGAGAAACAATAACCTTCGTGTTGAGCATAAAAAATGTTGTGTTATGTGAGGTGGATGAAGAAGGAACGTAAAAGTGCTCATGAAATAACGAAAATTTTTCATATCCTTAAGCCAGACAAATTATCATGGTGCACACATTTGTGATCTCAGTAGAAATTCATTTTAAGGCATTTATTGCTATAGTGGAACAATCTTTTAGGTTTGTAAATGTGGGATGAAATGTATGTAGTATACTTTCCTGTCGTTTATGACCACAAAAAACATTCATAACTTGTAAGGGAATAGTTAAAAAGGAAGTTGGTAGATGATGGAATAGAATTTTTATTCTTCTAGAAATTTGAAACGCTCACTGTTGTCAAGTGTCATATAATATTCATCATTATTAAACATACTTCCTCTCCCCGTCCTGTTGAATAGTTAAAAAGGAAGTTGGTAGATGATGGAATAGAATTTTTATTCTTCTAGAAATTTGAAACGCTCACTGTTGTCAAGTGTCATATAATATTCATCATTATTAAACATACTTCCTCCCCGTCTTGTTTCATCAACTATCTTGTAGTATCCTTTGTTCCTTTGCGATTGTGACTATGCATTCCATTGCATTTTCCCGTTTGCTTCCCTTCCTGGAAACATTATGAGCAATAGGATAAGACAACCACATATTTTTATTATGACGGGTGAGAGATGAATTCTGACTGTACCATTTTTCTAAAACCTCTCTCTTGCTCACCGTTTATTACCCCCCCTCACCTCACATTTCTTCTGACGTTTTATTATACGATAGAAAATGTAGAGTAGGTTAGATGAGTACAGCATCTAGCTCTCTCTCTCTCTATCTCTCCGAAATGCGGCTTAGTCTAAGCATATATTTTATGCAACTCACAATGTATTCCGTGGCTATGGCTAATACGCTTTGGAATGTAATGTCTTAATTTATTTTGAAACCCTTAGGCAAGCAGACAGCAATGTTGGGGCAATATTGCATAATGAGCTATCAAAGCGGAATAGATGAGCAGTGTCTAAAGTTTTAAATTTTATCACATTTTTTCGGCAAATACAAATGCCGCCTGACTGCAACCTACACACAGCCTTTATCATGTTTAACACCAAAGTCTCGGAACCGATTGAAGAATTTTTTCTCACATTTTTGTAACGCTTAAACTAGACACCGATAAATTTCTGGAGATTAATTTTGATCGTTTCCTTTGTACTTTAACTATTACACAATATTTCATTAAAATCTTTACGCCTATGTGCGATGTGGGTTTAAATAAACGTTGGTGCACTAATATTAACAGATTCTGAATTACTCCATAAATTTTGTACTTATCTAAAGATTTTTTGTGTCAATGCTAAACTTGAGCAAGTTGGGGCTACAGCCACATCTATGTATCGGTTGCTCAGGTAAAATTTAGTATGCGTGGAGAAGTCTGTAAAAGAAAGGTGTATGATTGCATGATACGAAAGATTTTGATCTGAGAGCTGATAGCCTTTACTTAAAAGGTGGTGGTGTTTAAGAGATAATATGATAAAGTTATAATCATGCAACACATCAAGCCTTCCTTTGACCATCTGAATCAACTACAGCAAACTAATATCGCCTCGCCGCAAATTTAAATCTTCAGAAGTAGTTGGTGACTGGCGGCTGTTCACTCACTCTCCACTAATGATAATTTTTATATAAATATGTGATATGTGTTGTACATCTGCATTTCATTTCACAATCTGTTGCTTTCGTTTGAAAGTTAGTTTTTGGGTTTCGCAATTTTCTGTCTTAAGGAGTAGGTCCAACTATTCTTTGTAACTTAGTATATGAACTTGTCTACTGATAATATGAATATATAACATTGCTATAGGTACATTTGATCTCTGCACTTTGCTGTTGCCATTGGTCCGTCCCCGTCGCAGCCGTAGTAGTGGTGTTGCCTTGCTTTTGTTCTTCGTAAGGAACAACAATGCAATATAAATAATCCGTGAAGCGTTGTATAATGTCTTTTGCATCTCTAGAATTTAGAGAAGCCATATGAAATCGTTCATTTTCCCAACTTACCTTTTCCTATTCACAGATGTGTATGGGAGGATTATGAAAGGTATGAAACGAAACTAGATAACGAACAAAACAGGCGTGTGTGTGTGTGTGTTTGTGAGTAACAAAAAAAATATGCTAATACGCTGGCTAACCTGCACCTTTAATAGTTGGATGGTGATGATTGCATATATTGCATTGATATTATCTTCCACAAACATTTTTGTTGGTTGTTTTAGCATACATATATGAATGTGCTTAATCAAAAGACAAAGAAAGATAAACTTAACTGATGAAAAAAAATCGTCTTTGCTATTTGTCTTCAATTCTCCGTTTTCACAAAGGGATCTTACTTAGCTTTGCCGGTGTTTTTGTAAATGAAATGAATAAATATGTAAAAATAACTAGTTTTTGGTGACGACAGTGGTGCAGTTTAGTGCCAGTACCAACTAATCAAAAAGTACTTTGAAAATAGCTTCTTGCTTGCCATTAAATCATTGCCTTATATGCTTATGGTTACAACACGGTGGTAAAGTAAACGTTTATATGAATGATTTTATGAATTTACACACCACACATCATCCTCAACATTCATCTTTTACTTAAAGTTTTAGAGCTACGTCCAAATGTCATTTACATTTTAAGATTGTAAGTTACGCGAACACAAGCAAGCACTTTCTTCATTGGCATCTACACATCCACACAGTATTATTGAGCTTGGCTGAGGTTACAAAAACAAAGACGAGGGGACCCAAGGATGTATATTAGCTAAATCTGTTATCATTATTATTGCTCTGATGTAACGTTCAAAACCTACATAATGGGAAGGTGTGAGTGGATAGAGAAGGCTAATATCTTTCATCAGAAGAAAAGGAAAGAGATTGTGTATCGTATGTAAATGCTCATTTCGTCAACATTTTTATTACCAACTCATTGAGGACGTCAGTCAATCAGTCTCTGTAGGTACAAAACAAAACTTCGAATAAGGCAAGAATGCTATAAAAGACGACAGATAGACGACAACCTCTTCTGATGGTTGGTCATGTACGGCTAAACGTAAGGTAACATATATTTATGATCATACCAACTTCATCTTCTCTCGTTTCTTATATACAATTTCATTTCTTATTTGAAGTCTTAAAAGTTGCTGTGTGCAATTACGCCTCATGAGCCACAGTAAGTTTATGATCTGTTTAAAACTGGCTTAATGATTTGTCCTCAATTCTCCACTTATGTCATTACCTGACTACTGTTGTGATTAACTTTCTTATCGTCCTCTTCTTGATTCGTGATTGCATTATTGATTTAGACGGCAATGCTTTTAAGCCTTAAAAGTGCGACTGTTTAATTAATTCTCAAGGTACTTAGACTAATCATCCGATTACATCTACGTTTGTAGATGGAAATACAGATGCAAAGTGCTAATGTACCTTCGGCTTAAAGGAAAGGATTATTTCTACTACAAAAGTAGCTCTGCAAAATTATACATTGCATTATTTGCTAGTATGGATGGTTGCAAGAGTAGGGGAGCACATGAACAAAATTAAATTACACGTCTCCACTTTTCTCTAATGTTTTCTGCCACCATGTATAAAGTAGTTCTGCAAAATTATACATTGCATTATTTGCTAGTATGGATGGTTGCAAGAGTAGGGGAGCACATGAACAAAATTAAATTACACGTCTCCACTTTTCTCTAATGTTTTCTGCCACCATGTAATTTAAGTATAGGGGACTGAAGCATGAATATGTCCGTGATCTTTTGATTTCGTTCAGCCACTAGTAATTACGAAATCCTAATCGTTTCATTCCATCAAAATGCTTTGTTACTCTCAGGAAAGCAATAACGTGACAAAGTTTTTGACAATCATATTCCCAGTTTTAGAAATAAATTGCAACCCAGAGTTTTGGGTTCTCTACGGAATAGTATTTTTCCCCTGACGAAGTTATTGATAGAAAACAAGTGAGAGTCGCTTTTGGCAGTAGTGAGTGAAGTGGCGATGAGTGAAGCTCTTTTTTTGATGTGCTTGTGTGGGGTCGGCAGACAGGATGGTCATGCAACCAAGCAATAATCATAATGCTGGCTCAAAAAAAATTTTCCTCCAACCGACGTTACGCAAGTCAAAGTCAAAAACTCAAATGCAAAAGAACATAAAGTCAGGATGGTACGGGCAGTAATAAGTTTTGTACTTACTCAAAGGGGGGTTGAGAGTTTAACCAAAGAATAAAAGCAAAAGGGAATAATAGCTTTTTTTTGTCCGCATATTTATATGCATATAACATGGCAAAGAAGTCAGAAAATGAGAAATGTATCGAACAGTTGCCGAGTTGCCCCGTGAAGCTGATGATGTGATTTTTGGTTTTGAGATTGAGACATAATTTTTCTGATGTAGGGCATTCATATATAGAAATATATAGTGGTATTACACAATTGCAAGATGTTGCTCATGAATGTTACATAGCTACTGTACAACGGTTCTTATAATAGTATAATCTCTTATAGTTGGCATTGCCATTCACTCATTCGCAACGTCACAAAAAATGTGTCCTTTGTGCTTTCATTGACGAGTGTAAACTAATTTTTCATCGTGACTGGTGTACTAACGCCTGATTCATTCTATATCCTATAATAATCTTTGTGCTCTGTATAATATAGCAATAAAAACGCTGCGTTGAGCAAAAAAAATATACCAGCTTATCATACGGTGACATCTAGTCAAATTCCAACAGCGGCAATGAGCAATGATGCCTTATCTGCAATTCATTACTAATTCAGTAGAAAGGAACAATTTACTTGTGNAAAAATATACCAGCTTATCATACGGTGACATCTAGTCAAATTCCAACAGCGGCAATGAGCAATGATGCCTTATCTGCAATTCATTACTAATTCAGTAGAAAGGAACAATTTACTTGTGATGAATAAGTTCACTATTCGATTGTATGATTGGTTACTATTGAGGTTTGATCCAATTATTTTATCACCATAGATTTTTCCCATGTGTCCTTGTCCTTACTACCTAAGTGTAAATCTAACTATCAATGACATGTGGCTAAGCTTTATAGAAAGCAAAATTATTATGATTTACAAATGTTGAATAGAAATCCAAAAGTTTGACAATGTAAACATTGATTTTCTAAATGACACTCAACATAGATATTAACTGAATTACGCACTCAAATATTGGTTTTAACTTATCAGAATTTGTTCTCCATAATTCTGCTGATGAAAAACTAAAATGCGCAGTAATGGGGAAACATTGATTGAAATGGCACAATTCTGGCATCAACTTTACATATGGTATGTTGCCACATTTCCATAACAAAGTAACAAACAACGATAACAAAACGAAATTTAATGCAAAAGTAACTCAAGTAAATGATGATGATATATGCACCTCACAGAATCTGGTCAAACAACAAAAAAGTCGCAGTGTTAAGTCTTCATATTTAACATAAAATCTGTATTCAAGGCCTCTTCCGTGCGGTTTCTTTTGAGTGGCTGTTTTTTAAGTATATAAAAATAATTCAGATGTGCTTCACTTTTGTAAGTTTTTTGGATGAAAATGTTTTCCATATTTTCATACCTAAATTCTAGTAGTTTTCCAAACTCTCAGTTAATCATCCAAATCACTTCGGAGTAAATACGTTACGTACATGTGCATCTATTTGCATTTACTTTGTAAGTTTTTTGGATGAAATGTTTTCCATATTTTCATACCTAAATTCTAGTAGTTTTCCAAACTCTCAGTTAATCATCCAAATCACTTCGGAGTAAATACGTTACGTACATGTGCATCTATTTGCATTTACTATTTCAGTAGACAAATATTACATTTAATTTACAAGTCATTGATACTGTCTCTCTCGGTTCTGGCGCTGGCTACTGTGTTTTTTAACCTTCACATTCAAATATTAATACATTAGCGTATTTTCCATCTATCAAAAAAACATTTCCAGTTTACCAGAACTAAATACAATATTTTACTCCCATGCAAAACACGGAGTATTAGAAACGTATGTAATCATAGCAGCCTATCCCCTCACCTCTTTTCATTAAAACTGGAATTAGGGTTGCTGGAAAACAGAAAGTGTACTGCCAAATATGTGCTAATATACATGTAGTTTGTACGCTCGTAGCAGCAAATGAAATAGAGACAGGGCGGCATTTCTTTGTGGGTTTCTAAATTAGGTGGATTATTATTATTATCGTTGTATTATGATATAATTCCAGACGAATGTATTTTATGGTATATTAGCTATTAAAAATGCTTGTACTTCTCGAAAAATGTTATGCATATTAATATACATCATAGATGTTGGGATAGCTCAGCCATAATTAAGCTTGGGTAAAGCAAAGTATCACGTTTCGTCATCATATCGGTAGCTTGATGAAACTACTTTTCTCTGAAATGAATATTGGAGCTTGAAAACTCATTTGAAAGGAAAGGAAAATTTCAATCAACGACTTTTGTTGAAAGGTAGATATATATTAATCGACCAGAAAATAATTTGGTTTAATAATTAAACGGTAATTGTAAATCCATGCATACATAATCAACTAAAAAGTCATAATATCTAAGTATAAATAATGATGGATGCTGTGTAGTGAGGAGCGTAACAAATATAATGACGCTGTCTTATGGTAGATTAGATTTCAATATTGGAGTATATACGCTGAATGATTTAGTTTACTGTTCAAATGCTTCATTAACTCTGATTTTAATTCCAATAAATTTAATCAAATGTTTGCAGAGTAATGATCACGTTTGCAATTCGCCCCAGATTGTATTCTTGTATGCAAAAGTAACATAGGGCTTGGTGGTTTTTGGAATATTCTTAGCTCTCCAATCCATACTGGAAACTATTAGTAGAAGGGTAATTCAATCTTATTACATGGAGTTTTAAGAGTATTATATCAGATCATTAGGTGAATGAAAGTTTGCAGCATTAATCGTGTAAGTAGCTTGATGTGATGTAGCTTATTTGAAAAATAAAGCGCATATTAATACTTACAGGTATTTCTGCTCGTTTGTCACAAGATGAGGTTTTGTGAATTGAGGTTTCTTCATTACAAACAAGAAAATACTGCATTCATTTGGTACTTAAACTTGCAGGTTAAAATTCCTACATTTTGCATTAAATACGTCTTTGAAGATTAATATGTCGCTCTACATTAAGCTCATGGTAAATGGTTTCTCTGGAAATATTTGTATACTTCAACGTTATTTGTACAACTGAATCAAACCGTTTGTTTAAGAACATGATAATGCATTGCCTGCGAAAATACCATTTCGTCAAATATATTGAATCCAAACATTTGTAATTCCCTTGAAAATGGTTTGTTAACAAATAACAAAGTGCTTGAACATTGGTGGAGCTTTAATGTTATTAAAATCTTATGATTCCCACTAAAAGGTTATCATGTATTATAGTTAATTATATACCTTCATTTTGTATTGATATTTAGTGTATAGTGGCAATAACTAAAAGTCAAATGAGCAACGTCTCTAAATTGATAGCTTTTTCTTAAAACTGGTCGATACTTTGCATATAAACCATTTCCATCCGATTTTCCAATGGAATATGGATTAATACTAATAATGTCATTACAAGTTGATGCGAATAAGTACAATTTGGGCCCCTCTTTACCAAAAATTTAAACCGAAAAAAATCATATATTTGACATCTAAGGCTTTGCTGCAATGTCCTTACAGTATTACAATACATAACTGCAAACCAATTCGTTAAAATTTACCCAGATTATTTCGCTAACAAGCAAATACATCCATTTTGAAAATCCGTTTGAACGTTTTTGATATTCATTAATCGTTCAAGGAAAGCAAAACAATTAAAATAACCAGAAGCACAGAAATCGTTCAATAAAGTTTATTATTCCTCCTCAGAGAATCTTCCACATTTCCCTAAAAATGTTCCATTAATCGTCTAAATAAAAAAGTATTTTCCATAATGCTAAATGCAACCTAACAAAAATCGCAGTGGTGAGTAGTACGTATTGCAAGCAAGTGCTTAAGTTCCTCTAGTACGAAAGGACGAACATGGTGCTCCATCCATAACGTCGTAAGTCAACTAGCAATCTGCTTGCATCACTGACATCCGTACAGTGATTGTATCAGAACACACAAAAGCTTCAGCATACTTTGTTGAAGTGTTTTTCTTTGCATACATTGAATACTCGTATATTACACACATGTTTTACAACATTGATATTTATCTAATACGTTTTTTTGTGTATTCATGTAACTCTTACTAAAGAAATAAACATTTAATGATTTACTTACGTTTCAATTTGAATATAAGAAAAGTGAAAAACCTAGCAACTTTCTCGATCAAAGGGGGAGCAGAGAAATAATGGCCGCAATTTTTACATGAATATCATATTTTTTTGAGACGTGAATAAACTTGTGTATAAAATAATATGTGTAACTACCTCTATATGAACCTCTATGTACGTATAAATTCATTGAAATCCGTGGATCAACCGCCGGTTTAATTTGTGTCCGAAATGATAGATAGCTGGAAGAGGGGCAACCAGTATGTGGATTATTCGTTCAATATGTGCGCACTCACACACATGTTGCATGAAACGCTTCGGAATAATCTAAAACGCTATAATATACATGCATACATATTTTTGACTATTGGAGTTACTTCCTACATGTATTTTATCTACCTAGTATTTATGTACATACTAGTCCATTAAGATTGTAGATGAAGATGATAGATATTTTGATGTTGTAGTTGCTGTGTTGCCGATGGTGTTGCTATTGATGTTGATGATGATGATAATATTATAAGCCGAACAGATCAAGGGTGTCAGCAGTCAAAGAAATATATGTGTGTATGCAATAGAGTAAGCCTATTCTTAATGTATGTATATGTATGTATATTATAAGTAACAAAATGAAATAACAACATCAACAACAGCACCTAGCTCAAACTTTTAGCTAAAGGCTCTATTCCGTACTTCATTATGGAAGGGTGGCTACCGTCAGTATCATCAAACCATCACTATCACCAGTCGGTCGGTGATAAGAGAGAGAGAGGCCCTAAACTGGATGTAAAGTGTGAGTGTGTGTGTGGCAATAATAATCATCATCAACATAATAACAGACCGAGCAAGGAATTAGTCGGATTTGGTTTTCCTAACAACCTTGTGTGGCTTGTCCTCCTGACTAATAATCAAGCCCGGCGTATATATATATATGCAAGTATGCATGGCAAATAACACAACTGACTCACTCAAAGTGAGAGAAAGGAAGGGAAGAAAAATGTGATGAAACAAGAGAATTGCATGCAAAGGGATGTTGGGTCGAGGATTTTGGTGCTACATCAGCTTTTCAATGTATCGGTAGATATTTTATAACATTATAATATCAAGTTTAAAGTGTAGTGAGTGATGTGGTGAGCATGATAATGCAGAGAAAAGGACGAAGATCATGATGAGTTGGGAACGTTTTGTCTTTATAAGCTAGATATGTTATATGACTACACACTATTCTTCTAAACATGTATAAATACATATATGACTACCTGTTCGTCTCTATATCTCTTCCTCTCCATCATCAATGATATTATGACAGGGATACTGCATGATTGTAATATCTACACGATTATGATGATGATGGTTATACCTGATGTTGAGTAACATAAATATTATGATGAGCGTTTGTAAATTTAAGCTGGATGAAGCTTTATTTCCTCTTCATATAATTTCAACAAAGGCTGCGGGAATCAGTTATATGAATTTAATGTTTTTGTCGGCATGGGGTTTTCTTTACAGGAAACAAAACCACAAATTTTCAACCGGCAATTTACTTACAACTTATATACATGCTATGTATCAATGTATCCCTTCTTAGAAACTATGTTTTTGGGCACCTTATGACTGTATTAAAGTGCGTTTTATTGATTTACTCATGAAAAAACTTATGCGTTCCTTGCCTAAACAATTTTTGGTGAGGTGTATTTTTTTTATTTTTCAGCCTTTGGCGGACGTAAGTTTTAAAATGATGCTCTCAAACCATACATACATAAAAATATTCGGAACAGAAGGATATGTGGCAAGTGACCAACACATCCTTGCCCCCTTACTCTCATGGGAAAGCATATCATTTAGGTCAGTATGAGTGGATGATTACGGCACACCGTCATTTGGAGGGTGTAGAAAGATTTTTTTTTCATCTCATGTAAAAACGCTATTATGTTCGTTACTGTCTCCATTTTCTAGTTATTAAAATCTGCAATTTCGGTAGTCATGTGCCCGTTGCTGTTTCTTCAGCTTATAGCGTCATGGTCACGTACCACCAAAAAATCCCCCTTCCTACTGCATTGCTCATATTATCCACACGGTTGCATGACTTATTTTTCATCCTCACTTGTAAATCTGTACACCAAAACATGTAGTCATGATGTTGAGGATCATTATGGTCACCCTCCTATGTTCGACTCGAACATAGTGATATTAATAAGAGGAAGAGAGACGTGATGACATGAAGAACATAAATAAGTGTAGTAAAATGATAAGTCATAAACCGTCAATGAGAAAGCCAAAGTAGAATTATGTTTACGGACATTTTGTGTATTATAGCTTCCTTTGTTGTAGAGTGAATTCGAAAAATAGGGGGACAGTCATGACCAGGAGGTGTAATTTGAAAATATAGGGAATTGACATTCGACTTGTTTCGATGGGTGGATACTACAGGAATGTACAATGTGGGGGCTAGAGTTCAGACAACATATGTCACCCCGAGCATGAAGTGGAGAAAGCCGAGAAACTTGCTCTTGACTATTTTAGTATTTTCTGCATGCACCAAATATAACCACCCTAACGTTCCCTTAATGTTTACGGAAAACCGTAGACAACACTTGCAGAGAGAGGGTGTGATATATACTTATTAGTATATTTTCTCGTTTCTCCCCATCACACAGACTGTTGGAGTTTTCCTTATGCATCTTCATCCGTGGGTTGGAATTGGAAGCAAGTAATCTGTAGTAACAGTAAGTGATGCAAAATTGCTTTTCTAGAAATATTGTGGCTTTCTAAAGCCCAAAAAATCATGTTATATTGGTTGCTATACAGTGCCTTCAATTTAATATGAAATACCTACCGCAGCTACAGCTGTGGAGCAAGATTTACTATGAATTGATCCAAAATCCAAATGATCTCAATTTCTACTATGTTTTCAGAATTATGCTTCGAATAGGTGATAGGATTGGTCCATTTGTTCGTTTTAAATGGTTTTTACAACCGTCTTAAATTTTATCTGACGACGATTCGACGATTTAAGTATGAGTGTATCACACACCAGTGATCAGGTAACTGCTTTGTATAGAGACACACAGAACCAGTTCAAGTCTTAATAACTTAATGGTGTGGGTTCTGTGTTCTTACTAATTAAGTAATATATAGGATTATTTATATTGACTCGAAAAAAAGTCTGTCGGTTAGGTGAAATGATGGTATGCTTGTATAAGCCTGGGCTTTCTTACATAGACGAAGATATTCTTTCATTGCCCAAACTCACATTAACTGGAATAGTTACGGGCAATAATAGTCTAGAAGTTATAACTGCTACAAAAAGGTAGAGTGATTACTGAAATAGGTATGTTATGTTATAGCCCCAAAACGCAGACAAGTATAACACCATGTAAGTGGTGCAGATCTCCTTACATTTTGAAGCGGTGATAAATAAGCAT